>JAHDVE020012478.1:0-184681 GCA_022606495.2 Halesus radiatus
TAGCTCAACGGTAGAGCATCTGACCAGAAATCAGAAGCGTGCAGGTTCGAGTCCTGTCGGCGACATTTATCTTTTCTCGGAAGGTTTTTTTCAATTTGGATGAGTGTTTCAGGCTAATAATTATTGTTCATAAAAATAAATATTATTATATCCAACCGCTGTTTTAGTACTAACGCTTGTACGTAAGTAAATATTTATAATATAAACGGAAAAAACTGTTTTGTACCACTTTATTTTAATATAATAATCTCGACCGGTTTCGGAAGTACCCTCCCCTCGTCAGGAATATATTCAAAAATAAACAACGATATAAGATAATGATAGACATACATTAATATTTAGGTGTTGGAGTGGGAGCCGACCAAAGGGAAGGGGTAATTAGGGTTTTCAATGGTACCAACTTAACAACGTGTTTTAAATAATAAATACTTTTAAATAACGATTTATAAGTTCTATGTATAATTATATATAATACAAGTAATACATATTTTTTAAGTCATTATATTTTTCACTGGAGTTTCTTGTTATTGATTAAAATAGATAAACATTTCGCAAGTGAATCATTTCCATTACCTCAGGTTACTGAACTAGTCTCACCAAGTCTAGAGGTCGACCATACTAGTCAAGTAGTGTGCGTTGACGAGGAAGTTATATTCCAATATTTACATAATTATGTTACATCGGACAACAGTTCATATAAATAAATTAGGTTGAACAGATGTTATATAACTTAATCAAATCTACTTTGATTAAGTAATCGAAATTTAAACGCTACCACGACCTAACTCAACGGTAAATAATACATTTGGGGGCTTCAAGGCCGTGTGCTTTGCCTTGCAATAACAGGCTAATCTTTTTTCAAATTCAGGTAAACTTTTGTCTTAGGAATTGTAAAGCTGGAGAAATCGCGGATTTTTCTATTGTATTTGTAAATATTACACCAAATAGATCAACACCATTTTGAAATGTTGACATTTAACACAATTCAACATAATTTGAACACAATTCCGGTTAAACGCCGATTTTGACCAAATTGTCATCCGTAGCTAAGTATAGCAACATGACCTCTTTGCTTGAGAACCGTTCAAATATCAAAAAGATTTTAAAATAGAATGTGACCTATTTAGCAAAATGCAAATATTTTTTGCACGTTTTATGAAAATGGTAAATATCTATTGAAGAAGGGATGCAAAAAACTCTTCGGTAGGTTACTAATAAATTATTTCCTTTCTTTTTAAATAAGGATTTTTAAGAATTAATACAAATGTTTTTTTTAAGGAAATATTTGTCTGTGTGTTCTCGATTTTCTTGAAAATAGCCGACCAGTTTCGCAGAAAATAGCACAGTTTATTATTATTAGTGCCGGGAAGGTTTAGAAAGTAGTTTGAATTAAATCCAATATGCAAAACTGTTTTATAACGTTTTAAAATTAGTTTGAAAACATTAAACCCGCCATGTTGTATTGAGGTTAGCCCGTAGATATACCACTCTGGTTAGCCACAGATTACATATTCAAAATAAGAAGGTTTGTTTGGGTAGAACTTTATTATTTAGATATATTTTGAAAAACAATAAATGTTCAGGATGAGATAAAATTTTCAAATTAATGTTTCTTTTAATGTAGTCGTCACAAGGCATTACTTTCGCTCTCAAATCAAATATGGCACCTAAACGACAATCAAGAATTAACAACTTCATAATTTAATACCCAAAAAATAAATAATCCCAAGCAAGGCCGGGTACACATTAGCTAGTCTCTGATAAATGTGTTTACAACATGTATGGTATACGAAATTAATTTCATGAATTATTTAGTTAACAACAATGTTTATTTATCTAACTGTACGTATATACAATAAAATGAGAAGTGTACGTGCAAATAATTTCAGAGGATAAAATTAGTTGTAGGACATTGATACTTGAAATCAAATACGCTCAATTGTCCTTGGCTATTGGCAAAAACAGGCAATCCGTCTGAGCGCAGTCTGTGGAAAAAATACAAGATGAAGGAATGTATTAATTCACAACATATCCTAATTGGAAATGACATAGTAAAACCAGCAGTCGGGACTCTTGTGTGGTGTGCACATAAAACATCAAAACATCTGTCTTATTTGGTGGGACTACTATATAAGCAGCATTACAAAAAAACTCACCAAGCTCATGTTCATCTTTAGAAACATATGCAATATACTAAACAAAAATGATCAGTTAAAGTCTACTATGCTCTTTGCCAATCACGTATAGATTATGAAATGATTGAATGGAGATCTTCCCCAACACCCACACGAAGCAGCTCGTGAAAACATTAAAAATAATAAAAACAATCTCAAAAGTACCTACCTGTAAAAACTCAGTCAAAATAAACCTTTCAGTACCCTTAAAACTCTACCAAAAAAATGCTCGACTCAATTTTAAAAGAAAAAAAAATGAATACCTTACTGACCAATACACTAACACTAAAATGACAAAAATCTCAAATATGCCAAGCATTCCAAGATTAAATACGTCATTTGGCCAGAAAAAACAATCAATTCCATGCTACAAAATTGCATAATGCCCTTCCAAATGATATTAAAAATACCATGGAGATACAAAAGTTCAAAAACAACATCAAAATATGGCTAAGTAAACATGAAGATGAGAAATCAGAAAAATTATGAAGACGATGTAAGTATTTAGTATCAGTAACATCAACATAGCCTAGAGTCCGCCTCGGAACAGGAATCCCTCGTGAGGAAGACTGCGGCTGCGCGGTTTGTTTCATACAAAACTTAATTTTGGATTTGAGGCCAAAATACTCACCTAAAGCTAATGATCTTTTTTTTTCATCAAAAAGTATAGTAAATATCTAGTATGGATTAGAAGTAATTTTTTTTTTTTTTACATTATGAAATATGGGCCATTAAAGGAATTGATTTTTCGCGTTTTTAGAGGCACCTTTACAATTATTTGGGGGCTAACGGTGATTTAAAAAAAGTAAAAAAAAAAAAATTATAAATAAAAAATAAATAAAAATAAGCATTATGGTGGACTTTAATTTAAATTAAAAACGACTGTTTAACGTTGGAATACAAATTTTCCGTACATAATTTAAAATATTTACGTAAACATATTTACAAAAAATATGATAAACCCGCAAATAATTTTCTAAGTTGCCTCTAAAATTATGATTTTTTTTTCGTATTTCAGAATTTAAAACAAAAATAAATTAAATACTTCCCCTCAGTACTAGATATTTACTAAACCTTCAATTAAAAAAATATATCATGGTTGGGTATTTTGGCCTCAAATCCAAAATTGAGTTATGTATGAAACAGGCAGCGCAGCCGTCCCTCCTATAAGATACTATTGTAGTATACTTATTCTCATGATAAATATCAATGTATCTTAAATAAAATTTAACTAAAAAAAATATATATATATATATATATATATATTATTTGTGCCTTTAAAAATCATTCCAATTGTTTGATTCGCCCTAATTACAGAATAAAAAAGTCTGTCCATAAAACAACCGAACTGTTTCCGCAACGATTATCATAATCGTCTATTTATAAATAATAAAATGTTCAAATGAATTTCACATCTATTACATTAGTAATATATCTTTCAATGATTTTAACCACCGGTATAATTAATTGTCCCACTAATGATTTTGGTAGTTTATTTATTTACTAAACTGATTCTTGACATTCGCACTACTATACAAGTAAAAAACATAGCCGCGGTCAATTATTGTACAACAGGAATGTATGCAATGAGGAACTTGAGTTGCATTTTTTTGTTTTTGTGTCTCAGCAAATGAGGCAATTCGATGAAACAAGGCCTTTAAAAAAATATCTAAGTACTTACTTAAAGTGGAATGGAATGTATTTTAAAAAAATGACAAAGAAACGTAACTTCTGCATGCTTACGTTTTTTCCGTTATGTAAATAGCTAACACAGGGTAATTCAAAATGATGTACTCAATTTTGTATGGCTATATTTCTTATACGTTAAAAGTGATGATTTATATAGCGATTGAAAGAGGAAGTCCGAAAGTTTAGAATCCCACCGCTAGATCGCTCATAGTTACGCAAACGTCAGCTAGAGTGCTCGCGCCGTCAAGCAGCCATTTTGCGTCAGTTATGAGTAAAATGGCTACTTTGCAGCATGTTTTTTGTCTTCCTGAGTTCGGTAAAACTGAGTCTTCAACTGTAGTGCAGGGTTTCCATTTTAACATTGAGTCTCAACTAGAAAGAGCATTTGCCATTGGTATCACCAATTTGAGCAAACTGGATGTCTCTGTAAAGGAAAAATCCTGGGCCGACCCCTTGTATCAGAGGAGAATATGCGAAATTGACTCCATCATTTAATTTTGTCGATACGTAACGATCCAAAATCATTGGTTTCATTCGTTCAAAATATACTATTTTTCTAAAAAGTATTTATTTTAAAGAAAGACATTACCAGATTACGTAAATCCTTAAAATAGTTTACTTCTATTTAATTTGAATAACTCGGTTGCTGACGGTTTCACCTCTTGTCCGCATTCAATAAATGTTGGCGTCCCACAGGGATCGGTTCTGTGTCCGACATTGTTTTTGTTGCACACCAATGACCTTTCGTCGTGTGCACCACGCGTGAGTTCTACAAATTAACACAATGACAATAAAAATAAATAAACAAAAAATAACTATTTACATGAGTTTACCAAATTTAAAAAAAAAATTAATGATATTTTTAAGTGACCAGTATTTCCAAAGGGATGTAAGCACATTAATGGATAAACCCAGAAAAGTGCCGGCAAGATCAAGCAGTAGTTGATCATCCGAAATATTATTGTTACAAATGATTTCATTTGCCCTTTAACTGTTAAAAAATATATTTGTTGGTTGGGAACTGCCCCCAACGCAGTGGGCGTGTGGACAGGACCATTGTTGATATCCATCATTGCATGGCAATTGTGTAATTAATTTATTCGTTCGCTTTTGAAATGATTTTTTACTGTAACAACAGGGAACGCGCCACATGTAAAAAGCAGTTTATTCTCTACCTTAGGTTCCCAATAATCCTTCTACAATCTCTATTATTACATCTCATGAATATTACATTTTTTTAATCCAACACAGTTTTTTTTTTTCACGAGTCAGAACAAGTTATTCGGACATGACTATGCAGGCTGCCTTGAAAAGTTTTTTGTTCGCCTCTTGCGGCAGTTAGCATTGAACTTGAAAAAAAGATAAAGACAACTGAACTATTACGCCAAGAAAATATTTTTTATAATCAATAAGAGAACCGATGAAGGGTGACGATTAAATTACCATACCTTATTATTACGTGGCAAAACAAGACATCAAACGTGTGGTGTTTTCGGTTGTTTGAGGTTGCTAAGGAGCATTTGACTAGTGACATGATGAATATATTGAATCATTGAACAGACTTTCCTAAAAAGGTTTTTCTATATGGAGCAATTCTAGTTTAATAATCTTTCTAAATAAACAATGTTAGTTGCGTGTTTTCTTTCTAGTACATTCGCTTGCAAGTTACCCATTATCGCTTCTTCTTCAGCATAATACGATTTTATTAAAAATAAGGTAATATTTATATATTGTCAATGTGAATACCTGGGAAAGCTCTGGGAAGGAAAAGGGTATGAGAGGTGGGTAGGAATCTAGGGGTAGGTATGAGTGACGCACATATTATTCCATCCCTCCCACCGCGTTGCAAGGCGACGGATCGAGTTAGTTTGGCTGAAGAGGTCAGGAGGTCTAGGAGGGCTGTAGTGAGCAGACGCATCCGCCGCTAAGACCTGGACAAACCTCACCCCATGAACTCGGGCACCCCTGCTAAGTCACCTGCCATAGCGAACCGCTTGAAGTGACCTATGGCAGAGATGTTGGTCATCCATTGAATCGTTCCCGGGGCGGCGGTACCCATACCTGGCTACCAAATTGGCATCTCAAATTACAGAAATATTTTGAGGTTGAAGGGAGAGGGTAGGGAATTACCTGGTTGATGGGTAGGGAATTACCTGGCCTTTCAGATTTGGTCACCAAACACATCTAAAGCCATATCAAGCAATGTTTCGATTCTGAATATTGGTCTTTCACCAGAGCGATAATGAGATGCATACATAGATACATCGCTTTCTACCGCATTGGGAGGGATGGATTAATTATTATAGGAAATTATTTTCCTCCGGGCCTCCATTGTAATGTGAAAAAATTGTAGCCAATGTTTTATGCGTTTATTTATTGTTTTACGGAGAAGGCGATTAAAGTATAAGCAGGTACATTATGCAATAAACAGTACTTACGTTATTTCAACAACCTTCGCTGGACCACGTTCCAGTGACTGTGATCTTGAAAATGCGAATAATCGGTGATATAATCATAGAAATTATTGTAGGTTGGTTAATAGTAATTGCGAATAATTTCCATGTTGATCGTGTTAACCCCTCAAAACCAGAAAACTCATAGAAGTATGATCTATTCTGGAAGAAAACTGATGTCTGCAATTTACATAAGACTTTTAGATTCCCAGGCCTCAGCAGTCCAATGAAATTGGTTTTTTGTTCGGGAAATAATTGCGATATTTCAAAACGTTTGATCTATTTCAACTGTAGTAAGATAAAATTTACCCTGCTTCGTATACACAGACACGCTCACAATATACTTCTACCGGTGTATCGCTTCAGTGATTTTAAATGATTATGGTTAATAACTACTATACATAGTTAGAGAATAGTAAAAAAAATGAAACTTTACGTTATGGGAGGTGTAAAGTTGCAGTACCTACTATAACAAAATACTGTTTAATGACAAGACGCGCAGTTTCTGACATTTGATGGCAACACGCTACACTAGCGCTCCTAGCGACGCTCGTTGGCAGAAATAAATTTTATCATACATTTTAAATTATTTTCTTTGAATTATTAATAAAAATGGAGTAACCTTCGTATAACTTTGCTGCTTTTTTATTCATAAATTAAAAAAAATATATATATATATAGGCTATTAGGTTTGTACTAACAGTAAGAAGCCTCGCCATTCAACGCTTGCGCTCGGCCCGGGGGTTTAGAAAGGGAATAAAATGCTTATTTAATACATGTGAGAAATTCTTTTAAATGTCTTATTTTTAGAATTCTTTTGGCTTAACATATCACAATTCTAATATTTTTTATTATTTAAATAGATATAAATATTTAAATGTCCTCATTAAAGCATATATACATAAAACATATGATTAACTGTTACTACAAAACTATTAGCATCTTTAATATTTTTTCATGTACTAGCAAAGTGGCAGTAATTTCGTTGTCGGTTACCTAATATTAATTTTATGAATTTTAAATTGCTATAAATTATTAAGAAAATATTTCACAAAAAAAAAATGAAAAAACCCAATTTTTCAACGCTCGCCGCTAGGGGCGCTAGTTACCATGATTCCTTCTCAATATATGGGAAATGCCAGAAGCTGCTCTTATTATATAATTTTTACGGTATTCATTATAACTAGCAGATTAAAACCCGCTGCCGCGGCTTTTGCTGCATTTTTGGCATTGCACACCCCCCGCGCTGATAAAACAGAACAGCTACGTACACACGTAAAAAGGACACAGTATGTTTATCGTGGTACGAATTGAATTGCAGACTCTTTTGCGTATGGGGGGAAATTACCATTTCTGCTATCCGCGTCTACACGACGATTAACATAGGACTCTAATACATTAATACTGTAAGATATAATATAATGAATGAGGATTTCTAGTTATTACTGTATTTAAAACAATATTTTATTGGTTTAAAAAAGCTGTTTCCACTTCTAAAATACATACTTTAATTTATACTATACAATATTTATTGCAATGTTAGTGAAATAAATAATAATAATAATAAAAGTTGGACAATTTGTACAGCCCCGTTTTTTATGAAAAATCATCTTAAGAGCGCTGTTTATCCAAGAAATAAGATCTGTAGTAATCCAGATAAAATAAAACTGTACTTAAAGCATCGCAAACTATAAGAACTTAAAAAAAAGTATTTATTTAATATCAATGGTATAAATATACCATAAACAATAATTGCATGTCACAGTTACTACACTACAAGCATAAGAATATAGCAGAAATAAATCTAAAAAGTATCTATTAAATGTGGAATTAGGTCGTACAATGACATCAGGAAGTATTTAAAGAATAAAAGTTCACGAAGGATATAAAAGTAAGAGATATGCGTACATATAAAACATGTAAGTAGACTTAGGTTTAATGCATATTGACATACCTTCTTGTACTTACCTTCCATGCAGTTAAATAGATCCGCCACATCTGCGTATCTATTACTCATTTCATGTAATCTAGGTACAAGCGAGTGTTTTTAATGCTCAGTCCTGGTGTTGTTACATTTAAACAGGCTTTTGGAACTTGTAGCATATTCAGTAGTATTTTCAAAAGGCACTGTTAAGAAAGGGTTAAATGTAAACAATAAAATAAATATATTGTTGCTATTTAATGGCATCAATTTTCTACAAAGATCACAATAAATTGCACGTGCAACAAAAATCATTGAATACAAAAGTAAACACACGATTCGCTGTTGTAGATGATCTACCTATTACCATTATTAACGTGAAAATACAGTTTTCTGTTTTTATTGGAATAACTTATCGAAGCTTATAATATTTAATATTTAATCTTTTTAGGTGATAATGGTAACAAATCTCAAATGAAATATGGGAATTAATGGAAGATATTGTTAGATTTATTTAGTTATATTTATTGATGTTAGATAAATTGGAACACGCATCGATAAAAATGATGGAAAGCAATAAGGTCGAGTCCCAGATGCGGCCGTTACCTTTTTGTTTTCTGTGTCTTTTCTGTTTCATATTTCACTTGAGATTTGTTAATACTACCTTTAATGATTAAATAAAGAAAATATAATACTGTCTCGAAGGACCGAGATGGGGTAAGTTTCTTTCTGGGATATTGGTTCTGAGCTGAGTTCGGCTTACTTTAGGATGAGCAATAAGCTGACAGATTGATTTAAAAGATTACCAAAGTATTTTTCTAACACTGAATGAGAAATTCTTTGCCGGATTTCGGCTCTGAATAAGGATTTCGGTGTAGTATAATGGCCTGACAGAAAAACTGAGCTAAATTATCAAGGATATAAAATTTTAGTAAATAATTTTAAAAATATTAAAAAAATAGGCTGATTTTCCATGCTGCTTAAATATTTAAAAAAATATATACTTACAAATTTGTTTATATATACTATAATCATAGCAAGCCACGAAGTAAATGCTTTTTACGAATATGTAAATTATTGTTAATTGAAAATTAGTTTGGAATACGCAATACGGCATCTTGGAAAATGTGTTAAATTAATGCTTTTTTCAAATCTACATAGCTCATGGTAGAAATGACGTAGTGATCTGAATTAATTGCAATGCAAATCCAAGCAGAAAAGCCATTGGCATGTATTGTACATAATCTACTTTATTTTTATTCATTAATATTCCTAATTTCGGGCATTAAAATTTTTCAGAAATATCACTTTATTAATACAGCAATAACCACAACTCAATAAATATGGATAACTGAATTTTTCTTTTACAGATCGGCGAGGCTCTCTCGTCCAAGTTGGCGAGCTTGTCTCTCAGCTCCGTGATGATGTCCACTCCCCCCGCCCTGCTGACCCCCTCCCCGCCCGTCCTGATCTCCGACCCCCTGGAGAACAAGGCCCAGCGCGAGACCGGCTTCCGGATACAGGTCATGCGGGTGGAGGACTCCGACAGGGTTATCGATTTCCTTAGGAAGAACTTCTTCGTCGACGAGCCGATGAACGCCTCCCTCAGACTCCTGGAGAAGCCAGGTGATCGATGCGTACCGCTGGAAGAGTTCGCAGCGGCTGATATTCACCAGGGACTCTCAGTGATGGCTGTGGATGATGATGGAAAGATCTTGGGAGTGTTGCTTGGGGCGGCCGTCTACAGACATGAGAGTGAACAGGTAAAGAAAAATAACAATGTTTAAAGCAAACGGTTAAAACTTTTTTCCGGTGTTCCTCAAGGGTCAATCTTAGGCCCACTTCTATTTTTCGTTTTCATCATATACAATGTAGAGGTAACTTGTTACAAGAGAATGCATAAAAATTTCCACCCATGCTAAAAAAAACGTGTTTAAGGTCAATGTCCTCTAGAATTTTCTAGTATGCTTTTTAGTACATGTCATTTCGTCACCCCAATTAGTAAAATCCGTAACGCCATCTTTCAGTGATATTTTTAAAAATACATACATATTACCACAAAAACCTCTTATCCGGATGATAATTATAAGTAAAAAAAATATCACATCAAGTATATGAGTAAGAAAAAACTATATATACAAATTTAATAATTTTTTAGTATTTTGAAAAATAAAACATTTATGTTAGGGTGGTAAAGTAGATTTTTTAAATTTATTTATTTGTGATTCATAACCTAGTTCTTCGACTGAATCATAGAATTCATCATACTTTAAACAAAAGCAGTCAAAATTGTTTTATTTAATTTCATAATACATTTATTACCCATCCAAAAGGTATGAAAATATTTTTTTTCCTGTGAGGTTACCAATATGGACTTAGGTAGTTTGCTAATAAGGAACTCCAATCCTTTTTATTTACTATTATTGACGTTCTAACCAAAATACTAGTTTAAAAAAATGAAGTTCGTTTTCATAGTTAAAATAATTGTTATAGTTTCAAGTTTTTAAGTCCACCAAAACGCATAAAATTTATGAATTTTTGGGAGTGACGTCACACGAGTAGTCATAATTAACAGTTCAATAAAGGGTAGGTAATTTTTATCCATTCTAGGTATGTTAGTACCAACCTAATTCCCTCTTTAGTATTTTTTCATTTATGGGCAAGAAAGCAGTAAAGTCATACGAGTATATAGGTTAACTAATATTTATTTTATGAAATTTCGATATCTGTAATTTATTAAAAATATGTTTCACGGAAAATCTATCAAAATGTATGGAAACAGCCAATGGGCTGTTTTCTGAGTAGCTAAGGAAATCCCACAGGGAAGGCGATCCTCCTGTCAATGACTCAATAAATTGTGGGTCCACTTAATTTACGAACTCGGCTCCAATTCCGTGTTCAGCCATACGGACTCGATTCCCCAAACTCGATACTTCATTCCTTTCGGTCCGCCCGGGTTCACCGTTTCTTTGGTCCTTGATTCCGTAAAGAAAAAAAACGTACACATGGTCGCTTTTCGTTTCTGACTCCGACTGCTCCGGGTGTTTCTGATTCCAAAAGTAAAAATCGTTCATATTACACTATTGAATAGGGTCGCTTTTCGTTTCTGACTCCAATCCAAAACCTTAGTCGTTGCTTGAGTATGAATCCGGAACAAGTGAATCCGGATTTACGAACTCGGAGTGAGTCCACCGTCTTCGGAATCGGACTGATAGGACTCGGACCGGCCGTAACGACTCTCCTCTACCGTATTGTATACTAATTTGATAGTATTACTGTATTATGATGCCCGTAAACCAATTTTGATATTAATCTAAAAATTGAGTATCTGTTAAATGTAAATACCGTAGTATTGGTTTAAGGACTCACCTTCCTATTAAAAATATTGCTTTATCATCCAACGTGTAGTGTAACCTACACAATATGAGTACATCATCCATGGAAGGGGAACATTGCAGTACTCATATGACGTCAGAAGCAGTGGTACCAATATAACATTGTGTTTTTATGAGATAATTTTTAATTCCCTTTTAGATAACGATTTATAAATTCTACGTATAATTTTATAAATAATAAAAGTTATATTTTCAGAATTGGCGTTTGTTGATCTATATGAATATACTGTTTTGAAGCCACAATATTTATCACTGGAGTTGCTTATGCGGCGATTTGTTATTCTGTTTGTAAAATTCATGAATTCAGATTGTTTCAAAAAGAGCCTTATTTCGTTCCTTTGTACTTTACTTTACAAAATAACTATTATTCATACTCGTGCCTATGCTTTGAACTCGTTTTGTATCGGACAATCAGTTATATTTTAGAGAAACGTTTTTGGCATGCGTTATGAAAAAAAACATTTGTAGTGATTAAAAAAATTGTGATTGATTAACCGCTGCCTAGTCGGAGTTATTAAATTGGACAGTGGAAAGATTATTAGCTATGTATCTAATATATAATTAAGTTTAAATAAATTACCCACACTTTATTTTTACAGACACAATTTATTTTTTGTGGCATTTAATAATAATGTTATTTATCACTAATTGATTTCCATTTAAAGTTAATTGGTATGCAGTGTAATTTGTTTATGTCTCCATTAAAAATACTACTTTCTGCTTTATATGCAAACAGTTAATTAGCAAATCTAATTACTAACAATCACAAAAGGAAACTTTTAAAATATGTATTTATGCGAGAAAATTCTAATGGGAAAACATTTTCCAAATTACTTTAATTGGTGTGTTTTGCAGAACGATTACTGTAAATACAAATATTGACAATTGGTAATTGGTAATTGGGAATTATTTTTAAAAATGTAACTACCTACTGATAAGTTTTTTTTATTGTTACAGACAGATTTAAAAGCATTTTTCGAAGATATTATTATTTACATTTGACTACATAAACAACCTAACCTAACCTAATCTACAAATATGAAAAACTCTAACAGAAGTCTCAATAGGCCTAGATTGTGATACCGCGTCATACTAAAATAACATAACAAACTAACTAACTAACCATCTGGCCGTTTCTCCGCAGGGGTAGGTAGAAAGGACGAACCGCCAAACATTCGGTCTTGACACACACTTCTTGCTTCATTCACATTCATACATGGTCTCATACATGCTCTTCAGTTATTCTGACTCAAGTATTTGGTTCACTTGATCGTGCCATGTCTTCCTCGGGAGTCCCCGCCTTCTTCTTCTATTCACAGTCACGTCATATATTCTCCTTACACTTCTTTCTTCGTTTATTCGCTTTATTTGCCCAAACCCTCTAAGCGCAACTTTCTTAATCTTACTCATTACATCAGCCTTGCTTTTTTTGCGAAACTCAACATTTTTTACAGGGACATATATAGTTTTACCACACATACGCTTCAGGGATCTTATTGCTACGGCATTCAGTCTACTGTCACACTTTACTTATATTACTTTTCCATACATCAGGGTTGGTATCAGCAATCAATTGTGGACTGTTATCTTCGCTTCTTTGGACATGTTTTTTAGCTAGCGCTAACCGCGTTCAGTCCTCAATTAAAACGAGTTTCCTGCATTTACCATTCTTTAAATATCCCTATGAGTCTTTCTCTATCTCTTATAAACATACTTCTTAAATATACAAACTCATCCACCTGCTCCAAGTATTCATCATTCACCACTATATTGCACATTGTTTTCGTACTCTCACATAACAAAAAATCATTATTAGTGTTATTGGAAAAATTATACTTAAATGTTTAATTAAAAAAAACTAATAATAAAATCTGTACCTGGGAATATTCCAAAAACACGAGACAGTAAATGCAAAAAAAAAGTTAAACACAACAGTGTATTCAAGGTCAGAGATTAAGTCCTTGTTGTTGAGAATTATTGTATTATTCGAGAGGTAATTTATTTTTCGTCCTTGAATCCCTAAGTGTTCCCACGTTTCGTTGCCATGCCAACTGGAGAGATGCTTCAGCCTAAGTTTGTAAACATTTTCCCAGGCCGTACAGCCTCCCGGTTATATTATACAAAGTGGAGTTCGTTGAACCTTTTGGAGCGTGCTTTAAGCTAGTTGTAAAACTTTATAAGTTTTCACGAGTTGTGAATAAGGCATCCCAATGGGGAGGTTCTAATCATTACGTGGATTATTTATTAATGCGTGGAGTGGCTGCGTCAAAACTTTGTAATTCTGTCGGGAACTTGTTATTACGACTAATAATAATACTGGAGATTTTATAATTCGTTACGATATTAAAATATTCTAATTGTACTGCAATATCTAGGCGCGGTTGAGTGTCATTGAAATTTTCGTAATATATTTAATTCATTTCATTGCCGGCAACCCGGGCATTTATTGGCATAAAATTTTAAACATTTACATGTACTTTACCAGTCTCACTAGACGGTGTCTGTACTGAGACGGGAAACAATAAAACATAAATATATAGATGTACAAATAAAGGATTATGAAGAAAAATTCTTAAAAATACACAAGAAAAAACGTTAAACATGTATAAAATTAAATTTAAAAAGTGTATTTGCAAAGTTAAAAAAAAAAAAAAAATAACGTAATAAAGGATTATTTAAAAGTGAATAGTAAAAATGAATAAATTTAAAAAAAAATAAAGTATTTACATAATAGTAATAAGAATAACATAATCAGATTAAGGAGAGTTTGCAAGTAATTTGGTGATGCAATTTTAGAAAGATGTTGACTATGAAAGGTGCGAGGTAAGATTCGATTGCCATTGGTTATTTATGTCGGATTTAAAGATTGATTCGACAGTTTATTTATTTAGAACAGTAGGTTGAAAATCTACAATAATAATAATTAAAAAAAAAACATTTATTTGTCATTAAATTGTTTAACTTTTTTTTTATGTTTACATAATATTTAATTTTAGCAATTGACAAAAATATCACTGCTTACCTATACGTTTCGGAGCCCGAAGCATAACGCAGCTTGTTTTCAGTGGTGCCTCTAAAAATCAGATAATGTTACATATTGTCTTTCATAAAATCTCTACACTTAAATAAAAAAAGGTTTTTAAATGTAGAAATATTAAAATTATTACAATCGATTTCGTTATTTATCAATTATGATGTTGTGCGACTGACTGTGCAATCAGCAGCCATTCGCTGAAGAACTCCTCGAAGCACTGCAGCGATGTCGATCTTCGAATAGATAGTTGTATTTCTTTCCAAAGTTTTGTTATAGGAATATCTGTAACTACCCTCAAATAAAGAGGTTCGATGTCTGGGGAGAACATGTAAATGGTCTCTTTGGGGTGTATTGTGTGCATGAGAGTCACGGTACTATTGTAGTTTATTAAACAGATAGGTAGGAACCTTCGAATTCATCAAATTGAACATTTGACACATTTGATGTAAACTTCACTCTGTTCGACATACTTAGTATTCTATGCCGAAAAAGGTAAGGCGAGATATGCTCGCTTCTCGGAACATTGTAGCAATATCAGACACATGCATTTTGGATATGTTGCGATTGTTTTTGATTTTTTTTTTCAATAAAAAGGGACCATACACTGTATCTCCATACTTCAATATTGATAGAACAAGACCATGGGTTACTATCTTACGTACTTTTCTTGATATATAATCTCTTACCTCTCTGTCAACAGTAATTCAACTTTTTGAATAACGAGTAAAGTAGCGAAATTTCAGATTCTCCACAAAGCAAAACAGAAGAGCTTTCTATTAGTTAACATTAATGGTTTTCTATTAATGGTTAATTTTATTGAGCGCCGTAACTAAAATCACCCCAGGAGCGCTTCACATCTTATTGACGTTTGTAGCCCTTTTAAATAGATATGTTTTTAGACTTTGCTTAAAGGTTTCGAAATTGCTTTCTGACCTCAAACCTCTATCTCCAAACTTAGCAGCATTCGTTCGAGAGGGTTCAACCAGTCTGTTCGACGCATCAGACTTGGCCGGCCAGAGCGTGAGTTGACTCTCAGTAAGATTGTCCCTCACGTAGAGATCAGTCAAGTACGATGATGACAGTCCGTTCAGTGCCTTGTGTACCATAAGACAAATTTTAAACTGAACTCTTTCTGTGACTCGAAGCCAGTGTAAGTAATCACGTAGAAGAGGAGTGATGTGACAGTATTTGGTGGCACCGCATATTAGACGAGCTGCTGTGTTGAACACTCCGTGTAGTCTGTTCAAATGTACATTCGGCAGACCAGCATAAAAACTATTGCAGTAGTCCAATCTGGAGACAGTCTTAGCAGAATCTGTTGTTGACTTTATCGTATCGCCATTTTTTTACAGTAACTCCACACAGGAGGCCCCGAGGGAAATAATTTCCCTCAAGCCCTATATCGTCTATGGGGATGCTGTGTGGGGGGACTTTTAGAGGTTAGAAAGGAGTGAACTTGTGTCTTGAAGAGACCCATGTTGCAGGATGGAGAAACACGTTGAGTATTTATTGATAGTATATTTTGGTTCAAGAAAACACCAAGAAAATGAACTAATTTTAAGGGAACAATATCCATACCAGAGACTGTTATTGGACTTTTTTTATTAACTTTAAGACATTTTATAAAATAAAAGGCAAAAAGTCCCGATAAATTACTTTTTAGTAGTTCGTCTAACGGGTGCTTGTCATTCAAAACCTTATACTAAATTTACAGTTAATTTAAAGTTACAAAATATATATCCTTACAAAATATGAATGTATTTATGTAACACACTCAAAACATAAATATTTCGTAAGAATCTTACTGAAAAATATTTATACAAAAATATTAAAAAAATAATTAAATAAAAACATAAAAAAACAATACATCGTACATAAAATAATATATCCATCTAATACAAATAATTCCTATTAGCTAGTCAAGTTTTCAATATATTTATTAACTGTTTAGGTTTAATACATTAATAATAAGCTACGAATCATGTGATCTTTTCTTTGTCCACATTTGTTTGTATGCTTAGAAACCATTAATCCTAACACTATTGTCAATTCTTTATCATTATCATTGTCTTTCATTGCAGAAGTTATTTATATGTGTACTTTGTATAGCCAAAGTTAACGTTTTAAAATCGAAATAAATTAAATTATCAAAAGTACACAACAGTTTAACAAGCTCCGTTAAAAGTGTCACTAGTCTGGGTGAAAAGGAAAAGAAATTAGTTTTTCTTGGAACGAGCAAGGCTCAGTATCTTCTCCCCCTCACCAACCCCCCAACCCCCACCCCGCAGCTAGGAGCAGAAGCTAATCCAAATAGCCACCAAAGAAATACTAAAGCGTTATTCGATATTGTCGGAGTTTAATCAAGTCGAATAACTGGGAGAGCAGGAATTTTCCATTAGATGATTTGACGATTGACGATTTGTGATTATGAATTACAATGGCAACTTCAAGTACGAGTAGTATGTGATACATATTTTATTTTATTTTTTGTTGTATAATATTAATTACATACATTGGGAACTTGTACCCACTAAGTCACTGTAATTAGCTTCTCAGCAGCATTTAGTGTATACATGTAGCGCAAAATTAGAACAATATACGCATGCATGCTGTAATCAAAGGAAGTGATCAAAGGATGTGTGAAGGCAAAAACATTTTTTTTTCAAATTTGAAAACAGCATAACTGTTTTGTTATAGAGATACTAGACTCCAATTACATAATGTCGATTTAATAAAAATTATTTTAGAAATTTCATTCAATACCACCATTCCTCTTGTCATGCTATGCTGTGCTAGGACATCTGTTCTGCCGTGTTGAATCTTGAAAAAGTCGTGGCGACGACTACGGCTGAAGTTTTCAGGAACGTATAAGTCATAACATTCCAAGAGGAATGGACTATCAATAAAGTTATGCAAAATATTTAAACTAAGTATTGCAAGACGTCTGGTTTCTATGCGAATTCTATATATTGCCTCAAGTAAGTCCATGTGGTGCATGAACCTTGGATAAGTTCCATGCGTCCGCACGTCTGAGGATTTTTCTCTGGATTTGTTCGAATTTAGGTGTGTAATGTTTCTCGTGTATTACAGGATAATGTTGACTGGAGCATCGGCTGCGACCACCCCAAGTTCACGAAGATCCTTCGCTTCCTGTACCAGTCGGAGAAGAATTGCGACGTGTTCAGCTGGTACCCCGAACTCGACAGCCTCTTCGACCTGAAGATCCTCAGCGTTGACAACTCCTGTCGTGGCAAGGGAGTGGCTGGAATCTTGTCGAAGAAAGCTTTGTAAGTAGAACTATCTGTACCATTGCATTGAATTGTTAGATAGTAAGTATCGTATCTGATTATTAAATAAAACAAACACTTTGTTTTAAACCACTAATTTATTTTTAAAATTATAAGCAACCAGCAAATCTTAAAGTTATTAAAAATATATAGAGTGATCATATATATAGCTGGGACATACAAAAGAAAGGAGGCAAAATATAAAACTAAACAATGGAACAATAATACAGAGATATGCTTACATGTAACAGAATGGGACAAAACATTAAAAAAAAATTAAAAAAAACGTCAAAGGAGGGATTTAGGAGAAGTAGGAAATTTTAAATTAAAGGGAAATTTATCTAATGTGGGACTGTACCACTAATTAAGTTGATTATTAAGAATATTGTATCAATTTTAATGCCTTTCTTTATTTCTAATGCTTCTAAATTGTGTATCAAGGTATTTGTTTTATTTAATAAATGTGTCAAACTACAAAGTAATTGCTTTTTGCGAAAAGATCGTATCTGAACTACAGTAGAAATTCGATCACCGTCTAAGCATTACAATTACGAGTTACCTGTGAAAACAGGATGTTAACGGACAGCACCCAAAATACACATTTTGCAGGTTTTTGAGTCAAAAAATACTACGAATAATTTATATGTAAACTCTATTCTGAAAATAAGGAAAATGTATCAGGTTTAAAAATGTAATATATAAATTCTATACGAAATACGTACTGGAATTTTAAGCAAAATGTTCAAAATTGATTTCACTGTTTTTCAAACTGCATCTATTTTCAGACATTTTGGGATGTGTTTCAAAGAATTTAAAGATTACAGTTTGAGGTAATTTTTTTAAACCTTATACGTTTTACTATCTATCCGTATAGAATTTATAGATTAATCTTTTGTGGTATTGCTCAAGTTAGCATCCTTCTGGCTGGTCATTAGGGTGAAAAATCATTATTGTATATTTAACATGCACGTTATTCGTTTAATTGAACTGAATAGAAGTTTGGATAGTATTCTGAAATATAATTTCGCATGACAGTAAATTTTTTTCGAGAACCGTTGAGAGTTTCCTATGGGGAGAGGGGTGTCGGGGGGGGGGGATTCTTTATTATATCAAAATAATGATAAAATTGTTATGCAATACGACAAACCTAACGTTTTTAAATAGAAAAAATATTTATTATGTATTTTTAAAAATTACATAGCTTTAGCATTATTTATTAAAATCACATCAGAAATATGACTTTTTCACGGTCCTACGTACATTTTACAAAAGGTTACAAATAAGAAGATATTTTTAAAAAGTGTAGAAAAATAATAAAATAATCCTTTTTCCTGTAGATTTAAAAAAATAAACTTAACTAAAGTTATGTAATCCGCATTTAAAAAAAAAAAGTATATTAGCGTAGGACAGTCAGAAAAAGGTCATATTTCGGATTTGATTTTGTTAAATGCTAAGCCTATGAAAATAAAAAAAAATAAAAAAACATGTTTCTACTTAAAAAGATTATGTTTATCTTTTGTGTAATAGTATTACCATTATTTCGAGTTAATAAATATTCCCCCTCCGACGTCCCTCACCCACTTTTCAAAAATCTCTTCAACCCGTTTTTTTTAAATTGATGATTAATATTCGGAGATCGTTAGTTTGAATTACACAACGATAATGCAGGTGTTCAATTAATTGTCATTGGTGGTGGTACGCACAGAATACTAAATGATTTCACCTAAGTGCTAAGCTAAATAAGCTCCTGCCTTCTTCCTTATTTGCATTCAAATTAATAATTAGTCGGTCCTGAAGAACTGCCTAGCAATGCATTTTAAGGTCACGATCTGTTTTATTGTATTATTTATTTATTTACGCTAATTACAGGCTTTTACATGGAAATTTACAAAAAATATATATTGAAAAGGTAGATATTATAATAGATAAGAAGCGAAGCTAGCAGTCCACAATGGAGTGCTGAAACCAACCCTGATGTATGGCAGTGAGACATGGAACTGGTAGAGGAAGGATGAAAGCAGACTGAATGCTGTAGAAATGAAAGCGAATTTGTGGTAAAACCACGTATGATCGTGTGAAAAATAAGTAAGCGTCATGAGCAAGATTAAGAAATCTTTAAAAAGTCTTCCTCGGGCGTCCTCGGCTTCTTCTTCCATTCACATTCGCGTCATATATTCTCCTTACACTCATTCGTTCACTGTGCATGCCTAAACCATCTAAGCGTTCCTTTCTTAATCTTACTTATTAGGCTTACATCGGCCTTGCATTCTTTACGAATTTCAACATTTTTCACACGATCATACATGGTTTTACCACACATTTGTGCTTCCTAGGGAACGTATAAAAGGTATAAGGGTCATGTTTCATAGCGCCTCCCATGAAATATAGCCCCTAATGAAGGTGGGTACATATGTACCCGTTTTTCAATTTGTCCTATAAAGTGTTAAATAAATTAATATAAAAAAATATATTTTGTATTTCCAGTGAAATGGCAAGAGAGGCCAAGCTGGGCTTCTTGAAGATCGACTGCAGCAGTCACTTCAGCTCCCGGATTGCCGACAAGTTCGGCTGCAAAGAGAACTACTCCATCCCCTACGCAGAATACAAAGTCGACGGTGAAGTAGTATTCGCCACGAGTTTTCCTCACACAAAATTCTGCATCAAATCCACCAGGCTGTAAAATTATATTAAAAAAAAATCTTTCATGTATAGATATATATTATTTTGATTGTTTATTGGGTTTTCACAGCGGTGTTCAATGAGCCACTTACGTTATAATTTTGTTTTTTCGTTTACTCTTAGCGTAAATAAACACTTTTAGCAGAAAATGCTTCTAAATATTGAGATGATTTGTTTGTTGGCGGGTATATATATATTTTTAACAGTTACTCCACACAGGAGGCCTTGAGGGAAATAATTTCATTTGAGGCCTACGTCATCTCTGGGGATGCTGTGTGGTGGGTATTTTAGAGGATGGGAAGGAGTTAAACTGTTTTAGGAGGGAGGAAACAAGACCGACTCGTTTCTACGACCCGTTCTCGTGTGACAAATGTCAACCGTGTACAAATGTTGGGCGTATTAGGCGTGTTTCCCCACTGCGCACCGGTGCCGAAGGGATCAACGACACTAGTTCCTCATAGCATCTTCCATTTAAATACCGGTAGAACAAGGATGGCATTCCCACCTGACGTATGCGCAACAAAGATTGCAATCTGTTAAGATAGGCGAATCTATCAAACGGACCGCCCGTTTCTGCACCGAGTCAAGGGTTTTTAAAGATATTATGGGTCTCTCGACCAGAAGTGGGAGCCAAATTCTACATTGGTGGGTTACTTGCTATTTATACAGGGTCAGCAGTTGTGTACTATTAATATGTTAGTGTTAGTATTTTTATAAGTTTCTTGGAGGACTTCAGCTTTAAACTTACAATAACAATTTATTTATTATTATTTGCCAACAAAAAAATCATCTCAATATTTAAAAACATTACGTACCAAAAGATTTTTTTCTAAAATGTTTAAATTAGCGCCATCTGTGAGCCGGTATTACATTTCACTAACCCGCATGGAAGGATTTCCAGGGTATTAAAAATTGTAAAGTATATTTAACCATATTTGGAATACCCTTTAATTCCTTCGAAATTGAAGAATTTTTAAAAACCAGAAAACAGATTTTAATGACGTTTGAAGAGATGCATTTAAAGAATACAGCAAACGTGACCTATTACAAGCCAATTTACTGTCCAATCTGTTATTTACCTATCAAAAGACTTGTGTCAACTCGAATATTATTTTTTATGATTTCACCAACTTGGAAATAAATCCATTAAAAGATAAATTTTTACTTTATTCAAACAACAGAGTTTTGTGAAGAATCTAAATTCATGTAAACGTTGCACTAAAACTTTCGAAACCAATCCAGTGTGGTTAAATTTTTACAAGAACATAAAAGAGCAAACATGATTAGATCATTTCATATAGTGACGTCACGAGGTAAAATAGAGATTAGTTTTTTTTTCATAAAATTTTTGCAGCGTTTTTGTATTCTCAGCAGAAAAACAATTGAAAATATTAGTCAATTAAACATGCATGCAAGTGGCTCATTGATTATGTCAAAACCTGGGGCGTGCAGTCCAGTGAGGCTGAAAAACTGTTATATCGAAAAAAGACAGAAAATAAATTATAAAAACAGTAATAATTGTACAGAAATTAACTTTTTTTCATATTGTATTCGCAGCTTTATAGTCCCTATAGACTGCATGTCCCTGGACTTGTTTTAAGGTGAACTGTAATTATTAACTAGGCCAAAGGTCAACTGTCATTTTTTTATATGCATGTATAGACGTGAATCGAAAATTGAACCTTCTTAAAAAATACAAAGCCTAATCTTCGTGTAACTAGTTAATTCTAAACCATTCGAACTAATAAACCTGTAGAGATTACACAACCATTTCCAGTGGAAGAAAATTGCGTGGAAATATGTAAAAATATATCAAATTTACAATGTTTAAAGAACAGGATCAAAATAAAAGAAATGGAGCCTCCGTGCGTGGTCGAGGGGCATGACTCTCGACTACGAGTCTGAAGGTTGCGGGTTCTAAAACCGGCGTGCGCAAGTAAATTTTATTTAATTAATTTATGTTGTTTCACAATGAACTCATTTAAAAAAAATATAGTATATTTGCGCACGTTTCAGAGTGGAAGATACCTTCAGTATGGCCCTGGTGAAATACTACCATTCAGAATTGAAAATTTGCTTGAAACGGCTTTATCCATGTTTTGTAACCAGATATGAATTGTCAGGTATTTTTCTACCTTCCTCTTCCCCTAATCCTTCCCTTGTCCACTACCTTCAGCCTCACAACATTTCCCAATTGGGGATGCCATAATCTCACTGGCTCCAGACTGTTGGGAGCAGTTGAGACTCTTGTGCGGTATTCACATAAAAAAAAGGCAGCGAAAAATTACGAAATTTTTATAACAATGTTATTAATTTTTATAAGAGAAAAAATTGTTTTTATTATAAGAGACATTATATAATATACATAGACAAACAAATTCACAATTATAAAATACCGAGCAATAACTTTATTTATAAAAATATTTCACTAGCGCCATCTCTTAACTATTGTCCACAACACAATGTCGAAAGTATTTTATTTTCATCTAGTTAAATGGAGGTAATAATTTAAGGTGTACTTTGTGTGCGAAATTTTAATTAAAATAACAATTATTATGTGAAAACAATAAATATACATAAAATATGTTTTATTTAGGTGTTTTGTGATTGATGGTGTGCCAAAAAATAACGTTGTGGCAAATTAAATAATATTTTAGTACTTTTTTGGTATACGGCTTTGTATTATACTGAGCAAATGTTAGAAAATAAAATAAGAAAAGATTTATGTTGTAGGTAAAATTAATAATAAAATAAAAATATGTGTTAGAAATTTCAGAAGGCAAGATTTAAGTCACATTTAGAGATGGATTAGTAGATCTCTTTGCATTTTGACTCTGTTATTGTTCAATTCTTTTGAAGATACCTTAACCGGATAGAAGGGAATGTGAAAAGAAGAAATTATTAATTGTTTTGTTTCCATTTAATAAAAAAAAATTGAAATTAACCAAAATTAATAATGTTATTATTACGTTCTGTGAGTATTTAAGTGTTTAATTATTTTTACAGTTGTTTCGGCATTTAAAATAATTTTTAAACTGTGGTTAGGCCACATTGAGACGACTAACTTATATTAACGTTTATATGTGTACATTCCTGAAGAAGGTTGAGTCCAACCGAAACCGGTCGAATGCATAAATATGTACAAAAATAAAGTGGCTTAAAACAAAAACATTTTTTATTTAAATTATAATGTCAAGCCACAAAGTGATTGCTTCCTTCGAAAAATTAACTTATATTAATTTATTTTCTCCCACCCAATTTTAATTTGGACGGTGTTTAAAATGATTTATTAACCAGTAAAACCGATTTACTTAAACAATAATACTAATAATAATTGGATGATTTGTATAACGCCGTTTTTGTGAAAAATCACCTCAAGGGCGATGTACAAATATTTCTTAACTAAGTATGTACAAACAGATACAGAAAAACATACTTACCTGACAGGTCGCTTCAGATGAACACAGTTTTATTAGAAAATTTATTTATAGAGATGATAGTTTTACATGGTTATTTGTTGCTCCTTTTCTATTGATGTTACATTTATTAGAAGATTGGTGGCACAAGAAGAGTTGGTATTTATTGAAACACTTATAATTTTTAATTTTTAATAATTGTGATAATTAAAAATTCTCTCTTCTGTGAGGTACTTACAGTTGAATGCTGTTTTCCCCGCTTAAAGTGATGACAGTGTTTTCTTAATTGTTTTATGATGACGTGGATACTATTTAAGTCAATGAATTTAAATATGTTTGGTAACTCTCTCAATTATTTTAAGGATATGACCTAATGTTTGATAATGGTTTGGAACGCCGAAACAGCAGGAACAATAATTAAAAACTAAAATACTTGCAGAAATTAATGATAACATTATTAAGTTTGATTTATTTCATCTTTTATTTAGAAAAAAAATAATCTCAATATTTTATTTGCAACAAGCATCAATTAATGTTTTAATTTAGTCTGGAAATTGTAATGAAAATAATATTTAGGTGTTTCGGTAATATACTTGTTTTTAAAGTTATACCATGCAAAGAATTAACCACATAATTAATTAGTTTATCATAAACGTTATTTAAAATAACATTAAACATTAGTTTAACAAATCAAGTTCAGCTTTATCATAAAAAATTTAAAAAAAACAATTAACATACATGTTTAAATATGGCAAAAAGATACTGTAATCAATTATTTTCTAGATACAATTTAATTAACAATATAATATTACAGATTCTGACAATGAAGCATTATTTCTTTCGGGGAATTTCTGTGACAACATAAAGAAATAAAGTTTTCCTGATGTTTTGCACAACAGCGTGTTTTATTTTTATAACAATAAGCGGGTACCAATATTTCCACAGGGGATGCTCAACTTGTTCAGTACTCACCTTTACTACGTACTTAGGTATTTATAATTTATACATTTTTAAATTATTAAAAACTTTCTTGCAGGTTTTATAACCTGATAAGTGCTGAAAGGAATCTTCATATGTTAAGATCTTTTGACATGTTTTGATCCAACTACACGTAATAATGTTCACATATTATCACGTGATCATGATGGTCAGGGTGTCTTCAAATTAAATACAGATGCCAGGATTTTACAATCGAAAACAAACGCCTAAGTAACCGAATTTTTCACACTTAAAATAATGAAAATGCGGATATCAGTTATGTCCAAACGCCACCGCTGCGGTGGAACCGAAACGATATTATTATTTTTTTTATATTTTATTTTTATTTTTAGAAAGACAAGCTTATAACTAAATACAGTATAACCCCGTATTTACGTTCCCGGAATTCACGTTTTCCCGGCAATTGCGTGTATTTTTTCAGTCCCGAGGTATTTCAGTACATTTAATACCCGCATTTACGTTTTTATTTCCCGCGATTTACGTCCGAAATATTCAAAATATGCGAGTTACGCGCGCTTGACAATGATTGAGTCGTGACATTCGAACGGCGTAAGGTGATTGCAGGGAAAACTCCGTGTCTTTAGAACGACGCACGGTGATTGGTCGGCGAGCGACATATTTCATATTGCTTTCGGTTCGATTATTATTCATTTTTACGTCATCATTCTTTCAAACACATGATGTCTAACCAAAGGAAAGCTTTGTCAGTGCAAGAGAAAAAGAACATTCTCGAAAAAGTGAATAAACACGTTGGTTCACGCGTTTTTATGGCCCGAAATTTAGGAATACCCATTAATACTTTGGCCACAATTATCAAAAACCGTGAATCTATTGAAAAAAGCGTTATTCAATGTGGACCCGGGGCGAAAAAACGTATTTACATCAACGCGTCGAAGTACGAAAAAATGGAGGAGAAAAATGGAGAGGATCCTGCGTAAACTGATCAATGTTTGGCTTCTCGATTTAGGGAGGGTCAAAAGCGAACACATGCTCATTAATAGATATGTACAATTTTAATAAAACCTTCATATGTAATTCATTACTACTTTACATTAAATTTAAAAAAATGCATATCAAACTTTAATCTCTTGTACACTTTAAACTTTTAAACTTTTATACTTTATACTTTTAACGGTTACATCTCATATGTAATTCATTTATACTCTACACTAAATTTAAAAAAAAATGCATATCATCGTTTAATCTTTTATTTTTTATACTTTTATACTTTATATTTTAAACTTGTACATCTCAATTGTAATTCATTATTAATCTACACTAATTTACAAAATGCATATCATACTTTAGTATCTTACACTTTAAACTTTTACTCTTTTTACTTTCAAATTTTACATCTCATATGTAAATCATTCTTTCCCTACAGTAAATTTATAAAAGGCATATCATACTTTAAACTTCTATACTTTATACTTAAACTTTTACATCTCATACGTAATTCATTAATACTCTACATTAAATTTTAAAATGCATATCATACTTTAAACTGTTATACTTTATACTTTAAACTTTTATATCACATATGTAATTCATTATTACTCTACAATACAGTACATTAAATTTTTAAAAAAATGCAACATACTTAAAAAAAAAAAACACAAATATTTTTATTTTTTTTCTTCTTAAATTTACTTTATGGATTCTTTTATATTATTTCATGTATATGTATATTAATATGAACTAAACTTATCAATTTGACTGTCCTAAAACGGGATTTGTTTCTAGTTGGACAGTCAAAGCCTTCTTAAATATTTCTGTAAAATAATGTGTGTTTCAAATAATAATTATTATTATTATTATTATTTTAAAAGAATGGTTCGTCAGTGCGCGGGGCAGTAACATTCCCGTCGGCGGAACAATCATTCGTGAAAAGGCGCTGCGCATCGCGAATCGACTTAATATTGAAGGATTTATTGCATCAAATGGATGGATATATCGTTTTAAGAAGAGGCACAATTTTTGTCTACAGATCAATTTGTGGAGAATCGCAAAGTGTTGATTTGGACATTACTGAAAATTGGAAGCAGATAGATGTGCCTACATTAATTGCAGACTACGCTCTCAGAGATATTTTCAATGCTGATGAGACTGGGCTGTTATTCAACGTTCTACCTTGTAGAGACTTTCAGCTTCAAGGGTGAATTCTGTTAGTGATTGGCAAAAGTCATAAGTCTGCAAAACCCCGCTGCTTCAAAAATGTCAGGACATTGCCGACAAAATATGTAGCCAATAAAGCCTGGATGATCTTATTTGAAAAGCAGCTTACTGCATTAGACGCTTTGATGGGAGTAAAATATCGAAAAATATTGCTATTCCTCGATAGGTGCCCAGCTCACCCCACAAACTTGACTTTGAGGAACATTAAGTTGGCATTTTTTCCAGCTAACTGTACAAGTGAACTGCAACCCCTGGATTTAGGGATAATTCGGGCATTCGAGCACACTACTATAGAAGAAACTTGGTACAGAAGTTATTGTGTCAGTTAGAAGGGGGTGAGGACCCCAACAAATTTAAGATGTCCATTTTACATGCAATGCATTATACCGTTAAGGCATGGGGTGAAATAACCGACTCTACCATCAAGAATTGTTTCCGGAAAGCTGGGATATACAAGGAGCAGGATGAAGACGTACCCAGTACCCAAGAAAATATCCAGTGTGATGTTATAAAAGGCTGGGAAAGGATTTCAGACCAACCCCTGTAGGATTATGTAAACGTTGACTCCAATGTTATAACATCAGACTTGGTGGAAGTTGATGACATTGTTAATTGCAAGGCTCTCAATTAAATGATTTAGAAAAAAATACCGTTAATTAATTAGACAAAAGGATCACTACTGCACTACCGACTAAAAATGTCACGAATCGAGTCATGAAATGTCAAAGAATTACAACTCACAACTATTTATTTTTGATACTTATGTTATAAGAATATATGTATAGGTAGTAATAATAATAATATTAAAAATAATGCTTTTTATCTTTATTTATAAGAAATAAAAAAATAATGGTTTAATCACTGGGATTTCATTTATAAAATATGAAAATAAATTGATGTGATTGCTGAAATAAAACTTATTGTAAGGTGGGGTGTTTTAAGTGCAGTTGAGTAATTTCGGTGTTAGTCCGTATTTGGTGTTAATAGATTTTCTATTTCAGATCTCCCTGTGTAACGTATCCAGAATATTATTTGATTTTTAAATTTATTTTTGTTGTTGCGATTTTTGAAAGAGAGTGGGATTTTGTTGTAGAGTTTAGTACCATAGTATAAGAAGTTTTTTTGTCCAAATGTTGTGTTTGTGGTTCGTTGTTGGATGTGTTTTTGACTCTGAGATCTAGTGTTTCAAATATGTGTGTTTGTTCTTATTTCATGATTTTTTTTTGTATTTATGTATATAAAGGAGTACTATTTTAGTAGAGTTTACTTGTTTTATTGACATAAAGATTGTTGAAGATTTCGTCAGTGTTATAGGGACTTTAAGTAAAATTTTCATGATGGCTTGTTGTGTTCTAATGAGTAAATTAAGAATATTCCTCTTTAAATTGTGAACCATTTTTACGCCTAGATAAGTTATGTGGTTAACATTTTCCAATGATAGACAATTACATTGTTCATTTAGCTATTAATTTTCAAGTTAAGGTTTGCTTCAGAATTTTTAGTATTGTTTATTTTAAAAGTGATGAATTTGGTTATAAATAAATCCTCAAAAATATCACAAATATTTACTACGAGCTTCGTTCACACAACGTGGCTAGCACAGGAGCCATTCCCAACTAGAAAATAAATAATTACATAATTAAAAATACACTTTGTATACACCACTTTAATGAAAATATATAAATATTTCTTCATGTTTCGATACCAATGCTATCATCTTCAGGAATAAATTAATATTAAAAAATAATTTCAAGTATAGAAAAATGATAAAAAATTTTAGAACAATAATTTAAGAATATACAAAATATGAGCATAAACAAAAATAAATAAAAGTAGGTAAGTAATATTAATAATAATATTTTTTATTTATATTTCTAATTTAAATGTATTATTCAATGTTATATAATTATTTCGTTATTAGCATATTTGATCTATTACTTACCTACTTTTATTTCTTTTTGTTTATGCTCATATTTTGTGCATTCTTAAATTATTGTTCTAAAATTTTTTATTATTTTTCTACACTTGAAATTATTTTTTAGTATTCATTTATTTCTGAAGATGATAGCATTGCTATCGAAACATGTAGAAATATTTGTATATTTTAATTAAAGTGGTGTATACAAAGTGTATTTTTAATTATATAATTAATAATGAAGCCACAAAGTTATCAATCATTTGAAGAAATTAGAAAGTAAATAATTTTGCTGCCAGAAGGGCGAAACAAAGTGTATGAAATCATTGAATTTGTCACCATAATAATATTTTAGAACTTTTCCATTATACAACTATTTATTAACATGGTAATTAATAAGTTTTTTTCGATTAATATGGCGTTTAAGATTTTTTTAAATGAAAAAAAAAAAAAAGAAGGTTCTTACTTTCTTTGCAAGGCGTAACTTTTAAGATATTAATCGTTCCTGAATTCTAAAGTTGAAAAAATTGACACTAGGGTGTATCGATTAATACATTGACAAATCTTAATCCATCATGTCTATTTTTTTAACTTTCTGAATATAGACAATGTTGCGCATCTTCCCTCTAGTTGGTTCGATTGTAAGTTTCCCATTTCTATTTCTTTTCCGGTATACAATGTGTGTATTATTCACACAAAAAACAATAAAAGTAATTGAATAGTTTATTTTTTTGATTATACACTCATCACTTTTAGATGGATTTTAGAACATAATATAAAGAGCTATCGAAGTACACAGAGATTCTAAACCATAAAGTAATGAACAATCTTTTTCAAGTGTTTAACAGTGACATAAAATAGAAAACCAAAACATTATTATAACACAAATTATTAACGCTACATTATCCAAGCTACAATATTTACATGTTGTAGGATTCATCAAAGTGCTGGTATAGATGACACTTTACTGTATAAATAGAGTCAGCACATACACCTCCAAACACCTCCAAACCTGTTGCCCAGAGCATTCATCCTATTGGTTAATGAATGAGACTGAGAGTTGGTTGTGTAAGTGTTGCAGAAAAATGTTACAGTTTGTCTTGTATTCCTCGTCAGTACATTTAATTTAATAGTGGCGAGGATGAGAGGGATGTCAATTAGGTTGATAATGATTCTATATAATTCAACTAGGTCTGACGTCTGACATAATTGAAAAGAGAAAGGCGTAAATGACCCGAAAGTGAATGGTAGAAGAAAACGAAGACGCTCGAGGAAAAAATGGCAGAATCAAGTTAATCAATACTTGAGTCGGGGCTATTGAAGTGTGTTTACGATCCCCACCAATAAGGCAGGAATATGTATCAGACGATATACGAATGTGAATGAAGTAAAGAGTGAGAGTCAAGACAGTGGAGTGCACAGAGTTTTTAATCAGGTTTGGCAGTAGGAAAAATAGGAAAGTAATTGATATTAAAAATAAAATAAAAACTTAAGTTTTCGAATGGCTAAGCTGCTAGCTTTAGCCGATGTTGGTTGAGATTGCCTGCCAAATCAAATATCCAAATAACCAATAATTACGCATTTTACAAGCCAACTACTGGATATATAAAATTTTAATGTTTTTCCGACTGCACAATTTAATGAAAGAAATTCAACGTAATATGAAAATTATTTCATTAGTAAAGTTGTACTACTTAACAGAGGTACCAAAAGATGGCACTGATTGCTACATTTGTGATTTGTACCGAAAGGCACGGCCTTTTTCGAGACTAGCACAAACGAGTCTTCTCTTAAATGCAAATTTTGCAGACATGTAAATTTTTTGTGTAGAATATAGACAACATTAGAATATGACATATGCATCATTTTGCATACTTAGTTCCTGCTTTTGACACGTTATGGTAGGGTAGTCGGCGGGACGCAATTTCCTGTTATAATTTAATGAATTTTAAAATTATTTATATTTTTATCTGGGTAAGGTAGGGTAGGCAGTGCTTATGTGCCTATGTGGAATGCCTCTCTGTGGCAGTCCGTCCTGCCTACACCACTGCGGAGGAAGGGTGTGATGGTTAGTTATTTATGCATATCAAATATGTCCTTATCAGATCGGCGAGGCGCTGTCGTTCAAGAAGGCGGGCTTGTCTCTCAGCTCCGTGATGCTTAACAAGCCGCAGTCAGATTCTGATTTCCGGATAGACATCTTGAAGGAGGAAGACACTCCTAAAGTTAAAGAGTTCCTCAGGAAGACCTTTTTCATAAACGAGCCCATGAACGCCTCCATCAGACTCGTGGAGAGTGACGGTGGCGATACTTCTACGCCTTGGGAAGACTACTGTGTGGCTTGTATACCCCAGGGGCTGTCGATCATAGCAATGCGTGATGACGGAAGCACCGTGGGAGTGCTGCTGGGGGGGGTGGTCACCAGGCAGCAAAACGAGCAGGTAACAAAATTAACAACTTACCAAAGCAAAGCGCATAGTATGATTTTTCTGGTATGCCTCAAGGATCAATCCTGGGGCCATAGCCCAATTCCGTTTTCGTCAATAACATCACTGGAGTCATTCGTTTTTTCGTTGCCCTTTTTGCAGACTTTCTATCTAAAAATTAGAAATATTGAAGACTACCTCCATCTTCAATCTGAAATCGACAACATCTTTGAATGGTCCCTGAAAACAGCGTCATCTCTAAATGCGTTGTCATTGTCGTCCTAGAATTCTAGAATTTCGTGTTTTATCAAGGGGCATGTCAGTTGGCAATAAAACTAGGGTTTTATTTTACAATCTATTTTTTTTACAGTAACTCCACACAGGAGGCTTTTTGGGAAATAATTTCCCTCAAGGCCTATGTAATATTTGGGGATGCTGTGTGGGGGGTCTTTTAGAGGATAGGAAGGAGTGAACAGGGGCCTTGAAGAGACCCATGTTGTAGGAGGGAGGAAACACAGATCATTCCACAGCCGAGTTGTTGAACACAAGAACGAGTCGAAGTGACCCGTTCTCATGTGACAAATGTCAACCGAGTGCAAATATTGGGCCGCGTTTGGTGTGTTTCTCGACTATACACCGGTGCCGAAGGGACCAATGACGCTAGTTCCTCAGAGCATCTTCTATTAAAATACTGGTAGAACAAGGACAGCATTCCCACCTGACGACTGTGCTTCAAAGATTGCAATCCGTTTGTTAATATAACGAATCTATCAAACGCACCGCCTGTTTCTGCACAGAGTCAAGGGTTTTTTTCAGATATTTTAGGGCTCCCGACCAGAGGTGGCTGCCAAATTCTACAGTGGGGCGCACTTGCGATTTGTACAGGGTCAGCAGTTGTGTACTATTAAAGTATCTGCGGGCTTTATACAATACGCCTAGCTTCTGAGAGGCTAACTTTGACATGATTGGGTCTTTGAAACATTAAATTCGATGAGGTTATTCTTACTCCAAGAGGAGACCCTCTCAAGGTAACCGTCCATTCTCTGCTTCAAAGTCCTTCGAGCCGTTGGAGTTTGTGTGCCCTTCATGGACTGTACTCCCATCCGCATAACAATAGATTGGTGCACATGTCAAGAGATCATTGATTTGTAACGAAAACAATGTCGGCGACAGAACCGATCCCTGTGGGACGCCAGCATTAATTGAATGAGAGGAAGATATGAAACCGACAGTAACTGTTATGGCGGGTCTGCACTCTTGACTCACTTAGCTTTTATTCACGCCACCATGCCTTTTTCTAGACCGTTGGTGGTTTTCTTGTTTCTAGTTAATGAACTATCAACGTGGAGAGGGACAGTGTTGAGGGGTTAAGTTTAAGAAAAACTGGTCGTCTTGTATAGAGCTGGCAGATTTTTCAGTAGTGAGTAGCTGCTAACCCTGTGCAAATCTTAAGTATGTCCAACAATTGAATTTGGGAGCCACCTCTGGGCTGGAGCTCCAAAATACCTGATAAACCTGCTTGATTGCATTCAAAGTCCATCTGATGTTGTTAAACAGACCGGTTGCCATCTCTAATACACAGACGCAATGCAGGTATGCTGAGTCTGTTCTACAGGTATTTCAATTTAGTATTGAACCCCAGTGCACCGGTGCATGTATGCGAAACTCAACAGACAAGAGCACAGCACCCGTTCACAGTTGACGAAAATGGGTCGAATTGCCGACTCATAAGGCGTCTCGCATGTGGAATGAGCTACCAACATCTGTTTCTCTTCCTTCATAAAATCCGCGCCTCTTCAAGACCCACATTAATAAATCCCTTCCTACAGCCCCTACCTTGACCTGACTCACAACGTTGCCCTGCCAGGTGGTGATATAGTTCCCCTGACTTTACACCGTACAGACTACAGACAGGGGTGCTCTTGAGATGTAACATTAAAAAAACAAACTAAAGACAAACTTCCAATGCTCGGATCTAACACCCTGCAGCTCAGAGAGTAGGGGTTATGCATTCACACATTTCATTACATCGCACCGCTGTGTATTACGCATACTAGAATAATATTTACTTTATCTATATGCTTACTTTTGGAAGTCCTGGTTACTCACACTCGCACCCACAGTGTTTGTTAATATCGAACCCTACAGATTAGAAGTGAGTCGTTCGTGAACGAGTCAGCTCAGTGTTCCGGATCTCCATACGGATTTAAAGATCCGGCTCGCGACGAATGATCTTAACGGTTCACGGCTTTTCGCGATTCACAGATCTTTGCGAGATCCGGTGAGCTGATGAGCTGATAATCCGGTGAGCCGAGTGAGCCAGTGAGCCGCGAGATCCGTGTGATCTTGTTAAATAAACGGGTCTTACGGCTCGCAGTTCACTACTGATCCTGGTTGATCGTTCGATCACAAATACAGTACATTATTATTATACTCGTACGTTATAATATAGAGATTCATAATTCTAACGCTTCAGTCATGGCGTCAGCGCTCCCGTCACATTATTTTGTTAATTCTAAAAATAACAAGATTGAGCTATTTAACAATAACGTGAATTATGAATACCATTATGTTCATTGTTTATTTAGAGGAAATCATTGTAATAAAATATTTCACTAAAACAATATGTAGTGTATTTTATGAATACAATGCACCAATTTTATTGTGTAATAAATAGCAAAATTAACAAGAAATTATTAAAAAAAATCTTTTTTAGAGATTATAATTTAAAAACAAAACATCGGATAATTTGGATAGTGATAACAAAATATCAAAGTCAGTAATAATTTACAATTACAAATGTATCCTGGGCAGAAATTAAGAAAAGCGACAAGAGCGCCTTAATTTTTGCGCACTTAAGGTGATTTTCCTGCGAAAACAGAGATATAGAAGTTATCCTATCATTATTATAATTGTAAGAGACATGCATACGATGATCACCGTACTGACGACACAGTTATACACCTGTTACCAAACAGGAGAGAAGAAAGGATTTCTCTATTTTCTTGTAAAAGGGGATTCCAATGATATTGGGATTTCCTTTTTAAGACTAAAATACATTAAGACATAGGAGGGCCGAGGGAGCAAGGGAAAGGGCATGGTGCACGGGGATGCGAACTGTCATTCAATCGAGCCGGATCACCGAACTGGTACATTACAGAGAGCTGATTTAGTGACCCGGCTCACTAAACCGAGTCGCTTCGCTCACTACTACTACAGATTGCCTTTCTGTATTCTGAAGCTGCCATTCGTCTGGGTCGTTGCACCGAAATGATATTGTATTTTCATGATTTACAGGATACCGAAGACTGGGGCAATAGCTGCACCAACCCCAAGTTTAAGAAGATTCTCAACTTCCTCTATCACTGCGATAAGGCCTGCGACCTCTTTAGCGTCTACCCCGACCTCGACAGCCAGTATGAATTACAAATTTTGAGCGTCGATAACAACTATCGCGGGAGAGGAGTGGGTGCAATTTTGACCAAAAGGATTTTGTAAGTATAAGAGGAAGGGAAGGGAAGGGGAAGGGGATTTTCTATAAAAAAAAAAATTTTCTCATATTTCAGTGAAATGACAAGGGCAGCCAAGATCGGTTTCATGAAGATCTCCTGCAGCAACCACTTCACCTCCAAGATAGGGGAACAACTCGGCTGCACGGAGAACTTCTCCTTGCGATACACAGACTACAAAATTAATGGTGAACAAGTCTTTCCAATGCAGCCTCCACACACCACATTCCGCATTAAATCCATCCGACTATAAATGACTTGTGTCACTACTGCATTACTGACCACGTAGGAGTCACAACTCATGACTTATTCACTTTTGCCGATTGTTGTAGGCAATTATCAGTAATCCCGATGTGATACTGATACTACCAGGAATTTTTTTGACTCAAAAGACTACAAAATTTATGTTTATTTTTTCATAAAGCAATGAAGTTTTCTATAAAAAAAGGGTAAGTTGGAAAATGAATGATATTTTGATTTAATTTCGAAATGAATTTCTATTTTCTTATTGGAAGGAAAGTATTAAAATATTGCTATTGAAAAAAAACGTGAATGTTTTCATTAGTTTAATTTAAACATGAATGTAAAACAAGTGAGTTGGCCAGCAAAACTTCTCCTGAGAGTATAATCTGAGAGTTTTTGTTCGTCTTGACCATTATGCAAATAAATGCTTTCAATGGTTGAATTTTGCTCACAGGCCGGATCAAATGGAAGTCTCTGGAAGTTCCCTACCCCTGCATTAGAGGCATGTTTACTGACAGGAATTTTTTAAGATCCCCGTAGACATCTTCAATTCTATATTGCTATCTGACAACAAGAAAAAAATGCAAGAACCTTAAGATCGTCAATTATTTAGCAGGTGTATAATATTTCATTGCAAGGGAATCAAACTAGTTTCCCTGTATGTGGTAAAATTATGATACATTTTCGTTTTATTTTGTTATCCTTTTTATGGGAGTTAACTGCGCAAAAGCACTTTAGAGAAAGCCCCCATTGGTCAGTATAGCTGTAGCATTTCAACTTAGTCGATACTTGAGAGAAAACAGATTCATCTACGATGCCAATGTCCCACATAGATGGGAAAAGGGATCAGGTACATGGGAAGCCATAATGTGGGACCAGACATTGCCAAACACTCAATGACAATCCTGGTGAACATTAATCGAGGGACTGGGCTACTATTGTTAAAAGAATAAGGTGAAGCATGGGAGATAGCACAATAGACCAATAGCCTGAATTTTTACAGGAATAATGCAGGCCACTTCTGAATCATTTTCTTTATATTTGTATCGTAAAGTCCTTCTATCTCTAACCTCGGCCGCTGGACCCCCTTTGTCTCCACCCAAATTCCATCTTATACCCTCCATTACCCTAGTGAGCGGGCTTAAATATAAAATTGCTATCAGCAAGTATCACTAGCACGTAAAACACAGTTTGCAATTCTTTGAAATAAAAATAAATAAAAGCCCTACAGTAGCAATAGGCAGCCCGCTCACTGGGTAGAGAAGATTATCTCCACATTTATGCACCTCTAACCACAGTTGTCATAGGAAGAGGGAGAAATGTTCCCTGGCACTGAACACAAAAAATTTTACAACACGATATATTTGATCATAGAGGTGAGTTGGTGAAGGTCAAAGAGATATGATGAGGTTATTCAACGGCAACGGGAGGCACTTCAGTACAGAAGTTCCTCCGGGAAACTGGCAGAGTGGACATTCTCCTATAATATATTCCACATTCACACAATTGAAAAATCGCAGATACTTTAATTGTACACCCCCCTTTTTAGCGCCTTTGAAGTGATTTCCCCACGAAAATGGCGCTATAGAAGCAATCCAATTATTATTATTATTACACAATTGTTGATCCTGTACATATCGCAGATGCATCTCACCGTTGAATTTGGCAGCCACCTCTAGTCTGGAGCCCCAAAATACCTGAAAAAACCCTTAACTCCGTGTGTCCTATCTTAATCTGGTGAAAGACCACCATTCACAATCGTAACGTTGCTTGAAATCACTTTAGCCGTATTTGGTGGCTAGATTTGAATAGTCAGGTACTTCCCCACCTTCTTCGCTCCTCAATACCCTCAGCCTTACAATATACCCAGATTGGGGATTCGACGGTTGGGAGCAGTTGGGACTCTTATGCGGTACTCAAATAAAATAAATAAAATAATAAAGAGATTGCAATCCCTAGAGCACAGGCGTGAGGTGAGAATGCTGTCCTTGTTCTACCGGTATTTCAATGGAAGATGATCTGAGGTCAAGTCCTGTAAATCTAGTGTCATTAATCCCTTTGACACCGGTGATGGTCAGGAAACACGCCAAACGCGCGCCTAACATTAATACACGTTGGACGTTTGTCACATGAGAACGGGTTGTTTCTACGATTCGTTCTCGAGATCAACAGCCTGGCTGTAGAATGATTTGCTGGCCCTCTGTGTTTCCTCCCTCCTAAAACATGTTTCTTTAAGACTCCATCCTCTCCTTAAAGATGACATAGACCCCAAAGAAAGTTATTTTCTTCAGAGCCTCCTGCGTGGAGTTATTATATTTTTTTTAATTGAAAGTCCTTAACTACTTCATACTTTTTCAACTTGTTTGCGTTAAACAAAAGAACTGAGCTCGCCATTTGCCACTTGATGCCCGTAGAGGTTTAAGCAAATCGTTTCTTCTGTTTTAACTTATCATAGTTGGATTTGTTTTAATATTATTATAGTTAGACTTGTTTTAATTATTTCTATTTTTGAAACTGTCAATTCATGGTGGAATTCCATATTAAAATGATTTTTTAAATTAAAAAACCATTGTAACTTTTTTCAACTTTTTTCAACTTTTTTCGAATGGACCGGTTTCACCCTATCACGGGCATCCTCAGACTGGTACAATGAATACTAAATCTATGGTATATATAGCTTGGATGTCGGGAGTGAGTTCCCTGCTTTCTAATATTGTTTTTATTATTTGAAATTTATTTTATTGCTGACGGTACTGTTTATTATGTTTTTAAAAATTACTTTCGGGATGGTTTATTACCCTCTGGAAAACGGATTACATTGTGTTTTTTGAACTGGAAAACATTTAAATTATGTGACTCTTTAAATAAAAAATAAAATAACCAGATGTTTTTAGTTCAATTATTGTGAAAAAAAACCGAGCATGAAAGGGTTAAGGCCCCATTAGTGTACCATACACGCATAGTGACTTTATCAACAATGAAAATATTTGATACTTACCTCCACTTTGACTTCTTTCTCCCAGACCTAACTATCTCCATTGAAATAATTTGTGTCACCAGGTATTATTGGAAGTCCAATCACACTGCCTGTCGAATTAGTGCATCTTTGATTTCCTTTCATTTGCACAATCAATTTAACAGAATTTACACAAGTGGTAGCACATTGATATGATTATATTGACAGTACACATATATTGTGCAAATGCTTACACTCATGTAGATTATTTCAAAGCATTTTATTACCACATAAGATATCTCAGAAAATTCCTATGAATATTCTTCATATGAAATTGGACTACAATATCTCTATAACAAAACTGTCAGCTGTTTTCATATTTAAAAAAAAAAATGTTTTTTCAAATTTGTGTACATTGATCACAACATGCATATATTGTTCTAATTTTGCACTACATTTGTATGAAGGTTGTTATTTATTGTTCTATTATATAATATTGTTGAATTAAACTCCTGCTTATAATCTACTTGCAGTGGCTTAGCGGGTACAAGTTCCCATTCGATGTAATTGATTTTAACAATAAAAAAAAAATTTAAAAAAAAAAAACTCCTCTAAAGACATGTTGAAAGTCAAAAAATCACTGAAGCGAGTGTGTTGTGGGCGTGTCTGTGTGCCCGAACTATGCTCAATTTTTTCTTACTTTGGGTAGAATTGATCTCATCTTTTCAAAAAACGAAATTGTTTCTCGAACGGATAATCAATTTCGTTGGCCTATCTGGGGCCTAGGAGTCGAAAGGTCTTATGTAAAATAGTGACATCTTTTTTTTTCCATTCAGTGTAGATCACACTTCTAAGAATTCATATGTATTTATAATACTTAGTTATTTCATACAGTGCCATGTTTGAGAAATCAAGCGCCGTTTAAACATTCTTGTCCTTATTGGGTGGGTTTGAAATGTTAGAATCAACCATCTGTTGATTTGTTTCACTGTGACCATCACAACACTAACTTTAAAAGGGCCTTTCACACGACTGGTTTGCCCGATACTAACTGAAGCCACCGCATCGAAAGGTTTGACCACTTGGTCGTCCTATCCTAAAGTCAAGCTTACCAACTTTAGCAAAGGACGAGCGGATGGTTGAATATTTTAAAGTGGTGACTTTAGTCAGTTTTGGGCAAACCAGTTGTGTGGAAGGCCCATTACTACTTGCACAACATACCAGTACCAAATACCGCACTATCAATACCTTTCAACATATTTACACCTCTTCATCAAATCTAATTAGAGATTTGTAATAAAATGTAAAGAATGTACATACATAATCTTTACATCGTTCGTTATGAATTTTAAAGAAAAACAAATAGGTATATATTCCCATGAATAACCTGACAATATTTGGACTTCTACCAACATCAATCATAATAGCGGAAAATGTTTCCTGAGCAATGACGGAAGACTCGCCTAGGAGAGGATTGAACCTGTGATATCTATTGCTTGCCTGCGCTAACATAGGCTAGTATGTGTCATTTATTCTGAATTCTTGTTGATATTCATCTAAAATTATTGAAGACGTTTCTACAAAAAAATTTTTTTTTAAAAAACTACACAGAAAACTACTCTCAATAAGTTTCCTCTTTTTCCTTGGCCTATAGAAATATCACTTTTTGTAAAAGATATTTATCAGTCAAGTACTCGGTAGTTTTGAAAATTTCTTATTTAATTGCAGCAAAGTATTATCATATGAATAGATATATTTTACTGTAATGGTGGACAACTGTTTGTACATTGGCTTACATATTCAAGAGGCCAGGGTTCACTCACATTACTGAAGAAACATCAGCAGCCTTCGGTCCATCCATAAATATCTGTTGTCTTTCTAAGAAAAGATTCTAAATCTTCAATAATTTTAATAAAGAACTCCAGTGGTTTTAAAAATATGTATTAATATAGATCAGCAAACACCGATTCTGAATATATAACATATTATACATAGAATGTGTAAATCGTTGTTTAAAAGTGAATAAAAAACCATCTTATCAAAACACCTTGTTATGTTGGTACCATTGCATTTGGAACACCTGTATTCTGTTTTTGGATTAGTATGGAGATTTTTATTTTTCGATTTTGTTTTGTATTTTAAATACATGTTTTTTAGCTTTGGTGAAATTTAAACTTAATTTGGGACTTAATTGTTGTTCAATATAAAAAAAAACTATTATTAACAAAAGAAATTACAGTATTCATGAGCAAACCAAATGTCAATATGGATATTTTGATAATGTTAATGCCCAATACTATTATTATTCTTTGAGTTAAAGCTTCTAAAAAGGCACATGTTATTACTCATGTTTAGTTATGGTTTACTATGAAATTAAAATTATGTACGGTTAAGCTCATCCTTGCTTTGACATTCTAACCTCAAAACTGACCAGCCATAGATTTAGAGTGTTTTGGCGGCCTTTGAAAAATTGAAAATTATTTTAACTATAAAAACTAACTTTAGAAAATAACGAAATATACTGGAAAGAGAATTAACCCAAGAAAGGAGGGCGTTCTGGACAGGAGCTTCAAACACTGTCAGTTTCCTCACAAGGCCATTTTTAAGTAGAAAATCAATAAGTTTGTCTAGACCTTTATTATGAATGAAATGTTTGCCATTTTGCGATGATTATTGGTTGAAGTATTGTGTATAGAAAAAGAATATCTTCATCATTCTGAATATTAAAAGATATTCCTCGTAGAGAATAGTTTGGGGTAATGTCTTAAAACAAAAGCTGCACAATCTGGTGGAAGTTTAAAATCGAAGGCAAATCACATGCCCTTAAATCATATTAAAACCGGATTTGTTGAAGTTTAGTTAAGGAATGAAATAATTCGTAGTTATCATATGCAATTTATTCATAAAATTCAAGCAACGGTTCATTATCGGGAATATTTTACAATAGTTTCTGTTGACGGGTATAAAATTTTACAATATTCCTCTGACAATTCTCGTGCTATTATACAATAACTTAAAACTCTTAATAAACTGATAATTTACTCTTCTCTCGGAGGATGTCCATTTTCAATGCAACCCCAGCCGACATCTCAAATATATTCATTATTTAACAATTTATTATCATTCATAAACATTTACATTTCACAGCGTATCTCCCAGATCCCTATTTACACTGAAGCTGTTATGCGAGTTGTGGTACAGCATGACAGCTTCCAGGAACCAGGAGATACCGGGACCAGAGGCAATCTGCAGGCGTATATACAATACATACTTTCAGTGAATAAATAAATACAGATTGCCAATGGATTACCTTTGAGATGGACAACCTTGGTGTACACTGTTAATTTATTGCCTAAATCTATGAATATCGTACAAGCTAACAGTAAACTGAGATAAAGGGGAAATAAGAAATAAAACAATTAAAATGAAACGAAAATGTTTAGTATTTTGCAAAATTATTTTAACAAATAATAAGATAAACAAAATGGATACAAATTTTACAATGAAAAGTCAAGTCAACTAACTGTGATGCGGATTAAGAAAATATATACACCAGAAATTAACATCAAATGCTGGTCTCTGTGACAGAAAGTTAATAAAATTATCAATAATATTCAATAAAATAATGGGTTAAGATGCACAAATATTTCATTAAAAATTTGATCATAACAAAAACAGATTTCGAATTCGCATAATATTTTGAAAGTCTATCGAATTAAGTATTAAGATTCTCAGCTAACGCGAGGAACCGGATTCCTTCTTCACCGCAATACATTCCTTCTGACAGCTTTCTTGATTCTCCTCTGGGCGGGGTTGGCCATGGCCCCCGGGGTGTTGGAGAAGGCTGAGGCAGGCGCTCCCATGCTGAAGTTGAACTGGGAGTTCGTCGGCAGCGGGGCGGGGGCCCCCGAGCCGAAAGAGAACACTCCCCCGGTGGTAGCCCCTGCGCCAAAGCCAACCCCCGGGGGGCCGCTAGAGCTGCTGGCCCCAAACTTGAAGGAAACATTCTGATTCTGGGAAGCTTCCCCAAATGGGATGGAAGCGCCAAACACTGGAGTGGGGACTGCCGGACTAGAGCTAAATATAGTAGAGCTGGTCTGCGTCGGGGCAGTGGCCGCCATGGCCAAACCAAACATGTTACTGGGAGGAGCAGCGGCCTGCGGGTTGCTCATAAACATCCCACTGTTCGTATCTGAGGGAGACTTCACCGGGTTCCCAAACAAGTTCCCAGTCTGTGGAGGAACACTTCCCGACTGGGCGGTGTTACCGAATATGCTCCCAGCATTGAAGGAAGGTGCCGGCATGGTAGGGTTAGAAAAGAGAGAGTTGGCTTGAGAGGGCTGGGCGGAGGCCTCTGTAGAGAGAGACGAAGAGCCAAAAATAGCCACCGGTGGTTTACTGGCCGTGGCATTCAACGATCCTGACCCAAACATATTACTCGCCGGCAGTTGAGAATTAACACTTTGCACCGATCCAAATATATTGGAAGACGACGCCGGGAATGAAGAAGTTGTGGTGATAGGAGAAGCCTTGAACATACTGGATTCTGCTGGCTTTGAACCAAAGATGCCCGTCGCAGGGGCATTCGTAGCGGCGGGGGCACTGAATAGTGGAACAGCCGACTCTACTTTAGTAGTGGATGTGGATCCAAAAGAAAATGCTGGCAAAGTTGAAGTCGGGCTTTTGAATGTGCTGCCTCCGATGCCTGCGGAATTAGCTGTGGGAGAAGTGAAACCAAAGAATGCCGGAGCCGCCTGATCTTTAGGTTTATCAGTTGTAGCCGGGGTGTTGAACTGAATTCCGCCTCCAATGCTGGGCAAGGGGCTCTTTACACTATTATTTGTCATTTGAGAAGTTGCCGAAGGGAATAATGACCCTGACGTAGCAGATTGCAATTGGAATGCCGGCTTGGGAGCTGCATTTCCATCTGTGGTTAGCTTGGTATCATTAGTTGGAACTGTGGATGGCTTGACCCCGAAGCTGAATAGCCCGGGCTTGATACTGCTCTCCGTGGTGGTCGGTGCTACCAGTGATGTAGCAGGGGAACCAAACTGGAATGCCGGGCTGTTTCCAAACACAGGCTTGTTGACGGCTGATGCTCCAAATGAAAATGCCGCAGCACTGTTTACACTGGTGGTGGGTACTGTGGCTGCAGGGGCGGCAGTGTCCACAGGTTTAGAGTACAGGGGAGGAGGAGCTTTCTTATCATTTTGCATAGCTGCAAAGTTAACTTTAGGATTTTCAATCTCTTTTTTATTTTCATTTGCTAATTTGGGAGATGAGAAAGAGAAAAGATTGGTCTTTATTTCTGCGGGAGCTGCTGAGGTCTCTGTAACTTTATTTTCTTCGGCTTTCTTGATTCCAAATGAAAATTCACTGACTGGAACCGAAGGAGAACTCTCTTGGTTCTTGGATCCGAACATTAAAGGTTTAGATACTGGCGTAGTAGTGATGCTCGGGGAACTACCGTTAGTAACCCCAAATTTAAATCCTTCTATAGGAGCACTTTCAGATTTAGTATCCGATAATGTGCTGGGGTTTCCGAACATAAATCCTCCCCCGGGGACTGTGGTGTCGGGTTTCTTAGAGGGTTCTTCCGCTTTACCATCAGTCACTGTTTTACCGGGATCGGTAGCTTTATCGATTCCGAATTTAAACGTGTTTTGGGTATTTCCAAAGTTGAACTGAACTGCGGCGGCGGCAACTGCGGACGGCTGCGTTCCGGGCTTAGCGGCCTCGCAGCAAACACACTTGGCTCTGTTCTGGTCGTTTCGGCTCATGCAGCACGAGCACTCCCACTGCTCCTGTTGCTTCTGGATGAAACTGGCCATTCCGGAGTAGGGGGGGTTGGCAAGCGCCTTGGGCAGGGCGGGAGCAGTTACGGGGAGCGCCGCGGGGGCCACAGCAGGCTGAGCAGCCCCGGGCTTGGCTGCCTCGCAACACGCACACTTCAGTTTGCTCTGCTCATTCCTTGTCATGCAGCTGGAGCACTCCCACTGCTGCTGTTGCTTCTTAATGAAACTCTCCAGACCCAAGATGGGGGACTGGGCTAACACTGAATCGGTTTTCAGCTTTTTTACATTGGGATTCAATACCTCATCAGAACTAGAATCTTTAGAGATCCCGTGATCACTCTTGCCGTTTGATGATTTCCCAAAGACATCGTACGATTTCGAGTCTCCGTTAACTAATAAAATCTTCTCAGAGTCTCTATTTTTTCCACTGTCATTTCCGTTCCACTGCTCCGCTGGGCGCTTGCTACTAGATTTAGGAGTGTCTGAATCTCCGCTCTTGAAATTGATGATGGGTGAGGTATAATCAACTTTGTTGGATCTCACATTGGAAAGTGTGTCGGAATAAGTATTAATTGGTTTAGCACTAACACTTCTAAATAGAGAATCACCCTTCAGGGACCCGGAGGTATCTGCCTCTTCCTGTGTGGGGACGTAATCGGGACTGAATATGTCGAAGGGTTCGCTGAATTGGAACTTTCTAGCTTCCACGGAAATGTCGCCTTTACCGATGGCCACAGGGGAAGTGAACTTGAAGTTGGACGCAGTGTTGAAGTTGTGCGTGTCCTTCTTGTCGGTAATATACGGTTTGGTGCTGTTGATGTGCGACTTGAAGGGCTCCATGGTGAAGGTGGGGAGGCCGGTCATGTTGAGGGAGATGTTGGGCAGGTTCACAGGAATAGCCATCTCATCTTCGTCGATCATTTTGGAGCGCGTGCTGCTAACTTTAGTCTTAATTTTACTTTTATAAGTGTTATTGTCGGCAGCTGATCTGAGAGAATATGTTTCAGGTTTGTAAGGTATAGAACTACTCATCGAAGCCATGATGGCGGCTTGAGAATTTTCCCCAGTGCGATTATTTTTCTTAATTTTCATGAGAGTAGCCATACTTGGTATTTGTAACTCGCGGAATCTATGAGCTTTGCTCAAATTTGGTGTTGGAGAATCTTCATATACAGATTTTTTAGAAATGTCAAATATGGATGATGTGTTCAATGTCTTCTTTAGGGTGTTGAAAGTTGGTCTGTTGTTGATTGGAACTCGCTTGGCGTCTGAGATGGGTGAAGAATACTGCTCCAGCAGGTCCAATATGCGCCGAGAAGTTTGACTCATGGAGGCCTCTGGCGCGCTAGGGGTTACCTTGATGTCACTTTTCTTGCGATCGTAAAACTTAGACTTGGCATACTGATTGACAGGTGAAGAACTACTGCACGCACCCGCTCCGCCGTACATCGTAGGGCCGGTGTAGAAAGCCGAGGAGAGTAGTGCAGGATTGAAGGCAGGCTTCCTCATACTGGATGACGGAATGTTACGTCCCGTGTTCTCTTGTTTCTCTTCATTGTCAATTCTGGGTTTCTTTGACACTGTTTTACTAAATAAACTTTTGGGCGATGACATGTTCACTATTTTAATGATATTTGTACAACTCAAATTTAGCTCACAGTCCACGAAATGACAAATTAAACCCAAATATTCCCCCAAGTTTCAAACTGTGTCCCACGCTCTAACCGCTGTCAAAATAGCGTGTTCGAATATGTAACCATTTTTCGTGGTAATATTGGTTAGAGTGACAATCCTCCATTACGCGACAAAACTAGCATTAGTTAATTATTTCACTTTCACTAAAAACTTATAAAATCATCAATTTGAGGACTATAAATGAAGTAAAACGTGAAAAATGACGCGCCAATAACCACACACAAGGCGAGCGTTTTTCTATCAAGGCCGCAAATTCAAAGCTACCAACTAAACAAGTTCAATCTCGTCTCTGAACTGCGCCGAGCAGGGAATACCGGGGAAGGTTGTTTCAATATTATAAAATATGTGCTTAGAATAATATGGTGCATTACAAATCAATCACAATCGCAAAGCAACAAAACGTCCGTACAGTAATTTCGGTATATAATACTGATATTTAGCATAAGTGCTAAATATGTTTGATATAGCCTTTTGTAATCACCTAAAATAAATGACCGAATTCACCGAAATATTTAGATTTTAAATGTGCATTTTAAATAATAGAAATTCCCAGATTAGACCGGCCATAAAATGAATTTAGTACAAAGGCTAGCCGAACCTATTGTTAGAAAAATCGTAACTAAAATAATATAATCTTAACTGCTATTTTGGGAAAGTCCGCAATTTCTCTGGAATTTTATGGGGCGGCAATAAACACCTCAAAGGAATTGAGCCGCCCGACGGAACAAAGGCCGCTGAACAATGCGGGTTAAAAGATAATACCTACAGGTAGACAGGTAGACAGGTAGACAGAAGGACAGTGGGCTCTAGGAGACAGTCAGGTGCAGTCTTCCACCGAGGAAGCACGAGTCGAGTGAAAGCTTCCACCGAGGAAACACGAGTCGTTGCAAGAGTCCGCCCAGGACGGAGAGTCGGTTGCAGTAGTCCGCCCAGGACACACCGCCAAGTGAAACCTTCCGCCCAGGAAGGTTCCTATTCTCGCTCCTTGGAGAGGCCGCCCAGGTCCTCTGACGACGAGGGAATTCTACGCTTCCATCCCAGAAGGAAGTAACTGATCTTCGCCCTTCGGAGATCAACATCGGAGACCGCCCATGCCTCTGATTTTCGCCGCGTTGCACCTACTCCCGATCCGGAGGTACACGAATACGTAGTGCGAACGTGAGGACTCTACATACAAAGCAGCCACTGGACCCTGGACAGCCATCACCAAAAAGGGAAGTGCCTCTGACTCTAATGATAATTCCTCCACCCTGTCAGCCAAGTGAATCTATAACTTTAAACAACAATTTTTTCATACAAGAAGCCAGTGAACCTCTAATTTTAAGTACAAAGACTTTAACAGTAGAATTAAGTAATTACCTAAGCCAGTGAACCTCTAATTTTAAGTACAAAGATTTTAACAGTAGAATTAAGTAATTGCGTATCTAGTTTTATTAAATTTATTATGTCTAATTAAGTTTTACTCTAGTTTTAAGACTAACCCCACGACTATCAAAATAAATTACTTGTAACTACCTAAAATCGCCTTTCTATTCCTCCCTTTTTGCGTTATTCCTAGAATAATACCAACTGCCCGACGCACCCTCATATCATGTTATTTTATTTTAATTTTTTTTTTTATGTTCTATTTCCACATCACGTCATTTTTTTATTATTTTTTTAAATGTGTTCTTTGTATATGGCAGACAGAATATTATAGTCACCGCTTTGTTCTGGTGAAATAAAGACATTAGTATTATTATTTTTATTATTGAAAATACGAATTTGAAATTCGTACCTTAGGATTGCAAAATAGCCATTGAATTAATTTTTTTGTCAAGGTTTGTGAAATTTTTATGTTTTATTTTTATATGAAACGTAAAAAAGTGAAGTGATAAATAATCTTTATAATACGTTTGTGTACGAAAACTAGTTTTAATTGCAAGGCAAAAAGTGATATTATTACAATGTAGAAGAAAACAACCATCGTATTTGTACAGCGCCCTTGAGATGATTTTTCGCAAAAACGGCGCTATATAAATCGTCTAAGTATTATTATTATTATTATCGATAAGCGATTATAAAAACTTTTTCCATGTTTGTGTGCAAAATTTTAATATTTGAAATAGTCTTTCATCTGCTTTCTAAAACAGAATTTCATTTTGGGATACATTAAAAACAGCGCATTTATTTGAAATTTAATGTCGATTGGAAAAACGTAACCCACAATGTTCAATGTAACAGATCGCTAAAGAAAATATGGCGCTAAATAATATTTCGTTTAAAGGGGTTAAAATTTGAGGTGATTTTTTCATGAAAACGGTTATATAGATAGCAATAAAATATTATTGTTATGAGTTCTTTGCGAACTGATTGGAAAGCGCGACCACTCCGCACGCACACTGTCAGGACACTGGTTTTAGCTAAGCTCACATCTCCTGCACCATAAGTGCCATCTACTGGTCATAGATGGCACTTTACTGTAGCCCCCGCAATGCGATCACACTCCACCTATCGGCAATAGAGAAATACAGTTCAGGAGTTTTAGGCTGCTCTCTGACGGTCCGGTGAGGAATGAACATTTCATTCGCTACTGGAGACACTGGGCAGAAAAGTCCCACAATGGACTGCGTTGCAAACCGTTACCTTACTTTAGCAAACTTGACTTTTCTGTGCAGTGTCTGCAGTAACGAGTGAAATGTTCATTCCTCACCGGACCGTCAGAGAGCAGCACTTGAGTGGTATATCTATGGTATTATCCTTGCTGGCGTAGATGTGGGTGCGTGCGGGTGCTCGGTTTTTTTTTTTTTTTACTAAGTAGGTAGCTCCTAAAAAGGACGACTTGGAGTAGTTAGATTTCAAGTAATGGGTTTTTTTTATTATTATTTCTTATTGATTTTTTACATGCTTACGATTTTCAGGAGCATCTTTTGAAAATATACGAAATGAAGTTGTCCTCTAGAAAGACATTTCATGTTATTTAAAAATTAATCATAAATTAGAGCATGCTGGGGAGAGAACATTTAGAATTTTTGGAAATTACCGAATATTACCGAAGATATAAAGCCGTCAAAATATTTTAGAAGGATCTCACCGTGCCCGACCGATAAGCGTATGACGGTACAGTCAGTGCGTAAAATGACTGGCGCGGCATATGCACGGTACTGTCATTCGAATTTTAAAGTGTGTCTCGTGACTTCACGGGGATATTACACCGTCTCATTACTTCACCATTTTTGGAATATCGAAAAAACTGCTGTCGTTATTAATTCTTTACATACATAATACAATTTCATCAAATTAAAAAAAATGGAGACAATCTCATTTCACATAAATATCAACAGGTTGGAATATTTATTAATTTATTATTTTATGCCCAACCATGCTTCAACGTTGACAAGTTATGGATATACATGGTGTCCGGGGGAAAGTGCAGTAACCTCGGGTGGTGATTCCATAAGATAGTGCAACTAAAAAGCTAAACCTTTTTCGAAACTATGTTGTTTTTTTCCCATACAAAGAATTAAACATTTTTACCAGAAAACTACCCTAAAACGTTGAAATTTCAAAAAAGTTATTAATCTTTTTTACTTTTATTATCAAGTAGAAACACATTCCGAAGTTACTGTATTTTCCCCGGGATACTTTGTATAAGAACTAACCAGAAATGCATAAATTTAGACATGGAAATAGATTTCCGTTATTTTTTAAACCACATATATACGAGTATATATAGATAATTTTTTTTTTATTTAAAAAGAAAGAAAAACATTCCCGGGTTACGAAAATCTTCTACTACCACCACGGTAAGCGGAAGATGTCGCTTGTGTCGTGATGGAGGACTTAGCCACTCGAGGAATTGAACTCACGACGCCTGGGTGAGACCTAGACGCGATGCCAATTCAGTCACTAGCGGTCTATATATCGCGCAAAACTTTGGCGTGAATTTGTTCAATTAATCATTAAGACTATTATTTTTTTTAAATTTTAAGTTAATCAAATTTAATAATGTTGTTATTAAGTTCTGAGTTTAAAATTGAAGTTAATCCACATTGTGACGACTTATTTATATGATTTTATTTACTCCCCCCCCCCCCATTTTAATTTGGACGGTTTTATAAAAATAATGATTTATTATCAGTTAGAAAATAATCTGTGTAATTCTCTGTTCTGCGAGGTTTTTACATTTATAATGTGTTTCCCCATATTTAAATGATAATGTTTTCTTAATTGATGAAAACGGTGTTGAACGCCGAAATAGCTGTCACAATAATAAAAATTAAAAATACTTTCAGAACTTAATAAAAACATTACTTAATTTGATTTACGATAAATTAAAAAAAAAATTAAATGGAATTCTACAAATTAAACACAAAAAGAATTAATGAGATTATTCATTTTTATGACACAAGTCAATAGCTTTCACGTCATTATAAATCAATTAAGAAAAACTTGCGTTTAATGCGGGGAAAACAGATTCCAAATGTAAGTATCTCACATTTGGTTACTCAGTAAATCGGTTTCACCGGTAAGAAATCATTTTAGGGAACATAAAAATTGAAATTGGGTAGGGGTATATAGAATCATATAAATAAGTTGTCTTAACATGGCCTAACCACAGTTTGAAAATGGCCTTGAATGTCACAATAATAAAAAAGTAAAATACTTGCAGAACTTCATCACATTATTAAAATCTGATTTACATTAAATTTAAAAAAAAAAGTAAATTTAAGACACCAACGACAGAAACACCACCAGAGGAGTTTACAATAAAGTCCGAACTAATTTATTTAATACTACTGTATGAAGCTATCACTTTGTCGTTATCCATTATAATCAAATGAAACACTCATACTTTAACTTTTAACCACATTTATTTTATACGCCTGCCGGTTTCGGAACAACCGTTCCATCGTCAGTATACACTTGCCCTGATGATGGAACAGTTGTTCTGAAACCAGTAGGCGTGTAAAATAAATGTGGTTAAAACAAAGTTTGAGTGTTTCATTTGATTAATTTATTTAAGATCACTCTAAATATGTACCTTTGTAAAAAAATCTTCAATCTTCGTCAATATTGGTATGAAAAAGAAAAATAAAATTATGTAGATGTAATCTGTAGTTGCCGGGTTAAATTTTCTCAGGAACTAACAAGGTACCCATTTATTTTTAACCCGTGTGCTGCACAGTATGCAAGAATGTTAGTATTCATTTTTCTTCTCAAGAATTTCAATTTTCTAACTAACTAATTAACTAACTAACCATCATGCCGTTTCCAAGCAGGGGTAGGCAGAGAAGATGGAGCGCTGAATAACTCGATCTTGGCATACACTTCTTGCTTCATTCACATTCATCCATCGTCTCATACATTCTCTTCTGTTATTCCGACTTCTGACATGGCCCGACTAAGTATTTGATTAACTTGATCGTGCCATGTTTTCCTCGGACGTCCCCGACTTCTTCTTTCATTTACATTTGTGTCATATATTCTCCTTAGACTCCTTTCTTTGTTCATTCGCTCTACATGCCCGAACCATCTAAGCGTCCCTTTCTTAATCTTGCTCATTACGCATACATCAGCCTTGCATTCTTTATGAATCTCAACATTTTTCGCACAATCATACATGGTTTTACCACACATTCGTCTCAGAGATCTCATTTCTACAGCATTCAGTCTACTTTCATCCTTCCCCTGCCAGTTCCATGCCTCACTGCTATACATCAGGGTTGGTATCAGCACTCTATTGTGGACTGCTAGTTTAGCTTCTTTGGACAACTTTTTGTTTGCGCCAATCGCATTCAGTCCTCCGTTAATGGAGTTTCCTGCATTAACCCTTTTTTCAATATCCATATCAGTCTTTCCATCTCTCATAAACACACTTCTCAAATACACAAACTCATCGACCTGCTCCAAGTATTCATCATTCACAACTATATTGCAAACTGTTTTCGTACTCTCTCTTTCAAACACCATGACTTTATACATACTTACATTCATCATTAACTCATTCTTCATACATACTATATCGGACGTGCAAATCATAATACGTATTTAAGAAATAGCAGAAATGCTCTTACGTATTCACATGCAAAAGTACGTCATCGCATAAAGATGACGTATTTCCGCAATTCAGATGACGCATTTAATGACGTCAATGGCAGTTGTTGATGTCACTATTTCTTGGACATACATCAGTGACGTCAACTAAATTCATAAAGACGTCATAACTGACGTGTTTCTACCAATCTCAATGACGTCAATCACTGTGAACATACGTTAATTGTTTCATTGAGAAAAATAATATAAATAGAGAATATATTTTAATAAACGAGCATTCTGTAAAAGTTATTCGGCCTTTATTGACCTATATTCTCCAACAAAGAACTTCTGCTGACAGATTAAAGTGTCGTATGTGTTCCGTGCGAAATATAGTATTTGTATATGTTCTATACACATACTTTGTTCATCCAAGATACGAGGGACTGTAGACCTTCCATACTGTTAGCAATCAGCACTGCATCATCAGCATACAACAGGCAACATACTTGCAAATTACTCATTTTTGCGCTCAAGCCCATCTCTTTCAATTTTTGCATACAATTATCCGTGTATAGATTGAATAACCACGGTGACATTACGCAGCCTTGCTTAATACCTTTTATAATGTCAAACCACCCCATAAAATCACCGTTTGCCCTAACACATGCAACGCTTCCCTCGTACAGAGACGTGATCGCCTCTCCCATGTTATGATGGGGTTATTTTTCGTCTTCATATTTGTTATGTATAGATTGATATTATGCCAATTTTGTAAGGGAGTCAGTCAGAACGAATAATAAATATTGTTTTGCTGTTAGCAAACGATTCTGACTCCCAATGCCCTTGTTAATGTGGCTGGGCGGTCTGTTCACATGTCTGCGTTACATGTTCTCATCGACTGCTCAGAAAGCGAATGACTTGAAATAAAACGTCAGCAGTACGGCGGTGTGGGGGAGAGGGGCTTGTCGAATATGCACAAGGCGCGGTAGGTCTGCGCATTGCAGACCGCCTTAAGTAGCCTGCGAAAGCCACTTCGATTCAGTTAGCCAGTGACCGTCCGCTTAACAAGACGCTCCGCTCTCTCTCTCCACTGCCCGCTTTTACTTCATATCTGCTCGTCTTCTTTTCTTCTGACCACTGCTTACCTTGGACCTCCATCGGACTACTGCCTCTCACTGGATCCAGACCAAGCAACATCACACGGACGAGGCCCGCAGACTTACAAAAGTCGTAAATAAGGGTCTTGTCGTTAGTACCGTTCCTCCTTGCAGAGGGAACGGGAGGTCGTGCTTTCTCCCCTCCCAGCCCTCTCCATAGATCGGGATCAGCTGCCCCTAGTTCGTTTGTGTGCCATTACGTCTGGTATACCCTGTATAAGATTCGTATTCACTCTATACTTGGACAACACCTTCCATAACTTTTTTCTATCAACTCGGTCGTATGCTTTTTGTAGATTGCCAAAAGCACAGAAAAGTTCAAATTTCTAGTGAACCAAATAATACGATGTTGTGCTAGTGTGATTTTTAATTAGAAACTAAAAATATGTAATATTAATGAAACTTCGCATTGTACTTGTACAAAAATATTTTATTAAATATGCAAATATTTACAGTGCTACACAGGTACTACATATTATTTACAATAAAAGTACAAATTTTCAGACAAAAAATTATTGTCATAAAGCTAAATAAATTTTTCTAACTAATTGGGGATAGCGACCTAACAAAATAAAACAAAAATTCTAATATATTATGCATCCAAATCACATAAATATGGTTCAAAAGAGTGTACCAAAAATCTACTATGCAATAGTACGTCAAATGAGAAAACATATCAAGATTTTTGTTTTTGAGTTTACCTAGAAAAGATTCTGTTTCACAATATAAGACAGGCACATGATACAGGCCCATGTATTATTATTTTTGTTCATATTCCCAGATTATGAATAACTTGACAATATTTCAATTCCTCCTGCTACCATAATTGGAAGTGAACAAAGTTGCTTGTGAAATGACGACCGAATTAAGATCATCTCAATCTGTTGACGACTTTGTTGTCGGATTCGTCGATCGAACCCGAGACGCCTGGGTGGGAACCTGATGCTTTGAACCGCTCAACCAACTAATCGATCTGTTGACAACAATTTACAAAGATAAAACAACACAAATAATTTTTTTTATAAATTACAATAATCGTCATATTGCATTGAATTGAATTGGACGGGAAAAGTACAAAAGTGAGAAAACATCTTCAATAATAATTACAGCTGAGTATAAACATGTCATCATTTCGAAACTGACAGTCAATGATAATAATATATTCAATTATGAGGTAGTTTCCAAGAACAATATAATATTATTTGCCGTGTTGTCTATGGTTTCATTACATTGAGTTTAATTATTAGTCTATTGATTTGTTCTTCATTTCCATTGGCCTCCGCTGTCGCCCGAGCTGCTGATAATAATTCTCCATTTATTGTCGAATTTCGGTCCAAATTGTTTCGGTGAACCTGGTATAAACCCCTAAAAAATAAAAACCATAGACAATAAGACAGTATCTCATACAAAAAATTAAAAGTCTTAGACAAGAAATAGGGTGCTATATAGGTTAAGTGGCTTCCACACGAGCGGCGGCTAAATACTAAAAGCCATGGCGTTGAAAGGTTCGACCATCCGGTTTTTTCATTTTAGTATAGGGCCCCCCGCTCGTATGGAAGGCCTATTAGGTTAGGTACAAAAAAATTTAAATTAAGGGTTGATAAGGTCATCATATAAAAAGTTATATTTAAAAAAATTTGCTGTGATAAAAAAAAAAACAATGACATGCTTTACCGCTTGAAATAGTAATAATAATTTGTCGCAGAAGATATTGTATGCAGAGGCAAGGTAATAACTTGGACTAATGGAATATATACTAAGAATAAGATAAAAAAAGTAGGAACAGGTTAGTAAATTTATTTATTGGGGATATTTTTTATGGTCTCATGGAGGACTCCAACCAGGCAGCCATGGCATTGACGTTAAAGTAGTCATATTGGCGTAATCTGTACTTTTGACATTAAAATTTTATTGTCTACTATGTCACGTTATAAGTATATTTTATAGAGCATTGAAAGTGGCCGATCGAACTCATAACATTTTCTGAATATTTCATCTAACTAGCAAATAAATCATTTTGCAGTCAAAAGGGCAAAATAAAGTGTATGAAATCAATTGTGACTATAATAATATTGGGGTCTTTCCATTAATGTTCAACTATTGCTTGATACTTGTCTAGCTAGATTCAACAAACGCCTCGTGCTGTCTGGTCCAGAGGTGTATCCCATATAGGCACATAAGCACTGCCTATCCTACCTTATTCACATGAAAATAAACAATATTAAAATTTATAAAAGTATTGCAAGAAAATAAGCGCCAACGTGCCCACTGATTGCCAGTGGCGCGCAGTCTATAAAGGCTGTAAAGCTATTCCCACCCTAAGAAAAAAGAACAATAAAAAGAAACTTAAAAATACGACAATTTTTTAACCAAAATGAATATTTTTTATGAATTTGGTAAGGAATTTGTAGGCTCATTAATTCAGATGGCCACAACAAACAGTGAGAGATTATAATAAAATAGCCATATACAATTATTCTATGCAAAATTCACACCCGAACTTGAAAAACTACTCGCAGCCTACCTTTGGTCAAAGAGCGATGCACGCCACTGCCGATCGCCCTACTATAAGATGTCAAAAGCAGGAACTAAGTATGCAAAATTTCATATTCAAATGTTGACAGTATTAAAAAATGTGCATTCAAGAAAAGACTCGTTTGTGTTAGTGTTGCAAAAGGCCACGCCTATCAGTACAAATTACAAATGTAGCAACCAGTGCCATCTGTTGGTACCTCTATTGATTAGTAGAACTTATTGTTTTATTAGGTAATATATAACATAGGAGTTATTTGAACATTTGAAGCGGCAGGTAATCCCAACAAACATTGGCCGAAGACAGCATCTTAGCCAAACCAGCAAAAACTTACCACATCTGATGTAATTTTTTTAAATATCAATTGATTCACTGTGTTTCCTACTGCCTACCCCGATTAAAAACTCTGTGCACGCCACTGGTCCGGATGAAGTCATTGAAGAACGGAAAGTTTCAGTAATATCAAACCTGAAGATGCATAGATGCTTTGAAAAAAATAAATATTGAGGGAAATGAAACCAATTAGGTTATCGATTACTTAGAAGTGAAAATATCTTGAGTAAATAATAAGATGTTTACCTTATGACGTGGTACTGGACGAAAGCGCCTCCCAGGAGGAACAGCATACAGATGGAAGCCATAACTTTATTGCTGACTCTGCTAGTACCGTTAATTCCATAGTAGGGTTGTTGGGAGTAGTAATAGTCTTGAGATTTATCCCGATTTTCGTAGAAAGATGAATCATAGGCCCTGAAAAACAAATGATAATACATTCTTTAGGTCATTCCAAAATATTTTTTGAGAAGTGCCATCTCTGAATCGTGAGAACTGTGTGCTCTAATGAGGTCACAAATAAAAATAATGTCAATTTATTATTTCAATATACAATTCAATTCTTTACTTCATTTAAAATTGTTACATAAAATACATTTTAAGGGATTTTAAAGATATTATTAAATAATAATAATTTATTTATTGTAATTAAGTTTAACTATAACTAAAATACATGTATAATAAAGTGTACAGTGGTTTATAAAGTAGATATATAAGAAGGAAAATAGAAAATAATATGATAACAGTAGGTAATATGTAAAGAACAGAAATGCAAAATCATAAGTTGTAGTTTCACATAACCCGCCTCACTAGGCTAGCCTGTGTTGAGGCAGTAATTTTGCATATTATTTTATAATACCTATGTATATACACTTATAGTAAGATATGTTCCGTAAATGGTTAAATCAATAACTTAATATAATTATTTTTTTTTTATTTACAAATTTTTTTGTAAATAAAAAAAAACCTAACTTAAAAGCCATATGAAAACTTCAAACGTTACCAAGCTTTAAATTAATTAAACTGCGTGATTTTGCTTCTCCGGTGACTGAAATAGTTGTTCCTAATTGTAATTTAACTAATAAAAATAGTTTTTTATTAACTTTGTACTTATTAAGAAATACATGCTTAAATACATATTTAATAAAAGTTCATATTCTACTGAAGGTTGACACTATTGCACGGTATACACATTTAAAAAAATCTGTTCAAACATAAATAGAACAGAACCAAGCAATGAGGTTTATTAAAAAAAAATGCTTACCTTGACGACGGAGTGCTATAATATGCCCTCCCTGATGCATGGACATTCCTATAATTAATGTTGTCATTATTCAAGCCAATATCATACTCGTGCCTACTGTGTGGTTTGCTAAGGATCGTATAGGCTTCCACTATTCGTACGTAAGTTTCATGGCAGTCTTTGCTTTCGCTCTTGTCTGGATGACACTGAAAAATTATATATGATATGGAAAAATTACATTAATTGACAAAAGTGGTATAAAGGCTATCGTCGTTGAATTGTCTTACTGTCTTTGATAAATTGATGAAGGCTGTTTTCACGTCTCGGGATGTACAATCTTTGTTCAATTTCAATACCTCATAGTGCGTTCTGTGTCGGTATCTGAAAGACAATTGAACTATACGTAGTTTAAGCGAAAAATAGTAATGATATGTTTTTTGTTTGGGAACTATTTAATAATAATAATATTTTTTTATTTAATTTCTAATACAATTACAAATACGTTATATTTAATGCGTAAGAGAAATTACAGGTACCTATTTAATATTTGTAAAACAATGTACGAGGAAAAACACATATACTAAAAATAAAAAATAAATTCAGAAATATTTAAATGAATTCAGGCAGTGGTGAAGATCGCGTCAATGAGAAGAGATTCTTTCAAGAATCAATAGAATTTCCCTTTTGAATCTCTCCTCACTGACGCAAAATATGTCGATATCCTGTGAGATTTTTGTTCAGGAGCAATATACTCGTCCCCACCGGGAGAACCATTGGCAGGTTGGTCCTACAGGTAGGAAGATAGAATAATCTATGACGACTCTTAATCTATTTACTCTCACCTTATCGTTGTTTTTAGTACATTAAGTTGACAACGAAGAATTGATTTTGGAGAAAACATACTAGGGTCTAATGGATAAGATACGTGTAATTTTGATTAATAATATTTACATTTTCGAAATATTTATGTAATAAACTGACAGTTCATAAAAGTTTGCCAGGTGTTCAAAATTGTCAAAACCATAGCAAAAATTAATGACAGCTGTAGTGATGTGCATACTTCGAAATAGTCGATAGTACTTGTGGTTATAAAATAATTATTCATTTAGATGGGTAATATTTATTATCTCTAGAAACAACGCAAAATGGTAGGAACTGAAATTCGCTTTAGGTATTTACAATAAGTCATTAATTTTTATAATCGTGGGATTAGTCTTAAACTAAATTTAATCTTAATTAGGTGCAAAATATCATTACAATTAGAGAGATTCTTAAAACTAGAGATTCACTTGGCCTAATTATACGGAAAAGTCTTAGTTATCCTAAGTAAAAGTCTTTATCTTTAGGTGTTGATACTACGTGAAAGTATAGTATTCACTGGGTGACAGAGTGGAATAATTATAATAAGAGTTCAGAGGCACTTCCCTTTACTGATGGCTATCTTGGGTCCAGTGGCTGGTCTTCGAAGGTTTGATCTCCGAAGGGCGAAGATCAGTATTTCCTGGGCGGAAGCGGGGGAGTCGACTCGCGGTGCAGAGCCTGGGCGACTTCTACAGTAGATCTCCGAAGGGCGAAGATCAGTATCTTCCTGGGCAGAAGCGTGGGGTCGACTTGCGGTGCAGAGCCTGGGCGGTCTCTACGGTAGATATCCGAAGGGCGGAGATCGGACTTCCTTCTGGGGCAGAAGCGTAAAGCCAACTTGTCCCGTGGCCTCTCCGAAAGGCGGAGATGGGACACCTTCCTGGGCGAAAGCGTACAGTCGACATGTCCTGTGGCCTGGGCGGCCTCTCCTGGGCGGGCGGAGACGGGACAACCTCCCGTGCCGGAGTCCTGACGTCAACCTTCTTGTAGCCTGCGGTCGGAACTACACTGGTCCCGCAGCCTGGGCGCCCTCTCCGAAGGGCAGAGATGGGGCGACCTGAACTTGACTGCCTCTACGACCAGCTCCTCCTGTGGCTGGTTGTCATCTCTTTGGTCTTGATGACTCCCGCGGCCTGGGTGCCCTCTCCGAAGGGCGGAGATGGGGCAACCTCCCAAGCCGGGGCTCTGAACTCCACTCTTGTAGCTTGGGTTCGAACTCAACTGGTTTCAATTCTGAATGGTGGTCTTTCACCAGGGCGATACTGAGAGTATCTTCCACTCTGGAACGTGTGCAAATGTACTATATATTATTTTTAAATGAATTAGTTGTGAAACTGCACAAACCAATTAAACAAAATTTAATTGCGCACGCCAGGATTTGATCCCGCAACCTTCAGGTTCGTAGTCGAGAGCCTTACCCCTCGACCATGGAGGCCGTCAATACCATGGCTCAATTGAACTGTGATTCTTTTTGACAAACCTTGGAACCACTTAAGAAAGATTGTTTATTTATCTACATCTCATATGTTCGATAGCATTCTTAAGATTCTTTGATCTAATTTGTTTATATAAAATCAACATATACGTGTCTAATTTCTACAAAGCTAAATAATGCCCATGACGACCATGGGGCTTGCAATTAATATTTGGTGCCATGGCAGATCTTACAGTCTGACAGTCTGGCATCTGAAACATTTTGTACCTACCTATACGCTGGGAGCCATAGGAGCTGGGAGTCATATGAGCTCATGAACTGGGAGTCAGCTGTTAATATGTGCCGTCGTTCAATTGTCGTACTTTTGAGTTGTACGAAAATGTTGAGCTGGTATCGTGACTCCCGGTCTAAACAAAATGAGTCATGACCCATCGCTACTTGAGAACCTCAAGTAGCGATGGACAAGGAAGATACTGTGTTTTTACTTAAGGCAGTACTCTGAATCAATAGTATACAAAAGTGCGGTGTACAGTTGCTTACATCAAAACAACATTTCAATGCATTGATAAGGTAAAAAAAAAATTAAAACAGAATGCAGTTTATTATTATTAAATAATAACATAAATTACAAATATTAACAAATGTTTTAAAACTAGTATAAGAACCAACTAATCACACAAGTCACAAATCCAGGAGCTTTTTAAAAACAAAACCTGCTTGCGTTAAAACAAGGCAAACATTTATTTCATTAATTTTGTTATAAATCATAATACATTTGTTTACAATAATTACAATTGTGTGACTTAATTAATAACTTAGTTAATGTTCTTCTCTGATAATTACCTAACACAAGGCTCTATCACACGTCCCGTGCAATCACACTCAACTCATAGTATTATATTGTGGGCAAAGAATTTTGGTTTATTCTACCAATAATGTACTCATAAGATAAACTTCATAAGATCGACGAACTAAGATGACTCAAGTAGAAAATTAATTGATTTAAGCAAGTGATAGGTCAACAACAATCGCTTAAAAACTGTCCAGAAAAATCACAAAACTTTTTCGCTTTTTTTAACAAATCATGTTAAAAAGTGAAAATTTCATATATTACTCAATGATTACTACTCTCTTAAAACTCCTTGAGTACTTTTTGTTCCCGATGGGGAACAAGTAACTGGATAGCAGCTCCCAAAGAGAATAAGAAGACTCTACTGCTATCTAGATACTTGTTCCCCATTGGGAACAAAAAGGACTCGAGGGACCTGAGAAAAAAAACTTCTTAAGTGGGATCCAAATATGGCAATTTTTTAAATTAAGTTTTTTTGCAGTATTGTAGAGAATATGTATGCAGTTTTAAATTTCAATCAGGTAAAATATACTAAAATATTTTATTGTTTTCAGCTAGCTACCACAATATCAATAGTTTCGTATTTTTCAGTTACAGCATATTCAAAAGTCTCGAATCGCCAATGATAAATAAGCAAATGTTCATTTTCTTTGAGATAAAGTTGGACAAAGAAAAAGCGGAAATGCCGATGCCGGCGGGTAGGTAGATATCGGAAGTGAAAAAACAACATTCGGTAGCATAAAACTAGGAAAAATTACAAAAATGTGGGATGCAGACTGCTGTAAAAGGCAATGATAATAACAAAGTCATACATTTTATGACTTTCGACAAAAAGGGACATTTTCAGACACATTTCGCCATTAGTTTTCGTTTTGTGATGGATTCATCCCCGAGCTTTTAAAACTTCTTAGGTGGGAAGCAGTTTTAGCTGAAAAATTTCTTATGTGGGTAAAAATTGCATTAGTATGGAATTTTAAGAAACTGAAAAATGAAACTTCTTAAGTATGAACTTAAGAAGTTCACACTTAAATTATCAAATTGCTCGCTAGCTTTGCTCGATTTTAACACTCTTTTAATGATTCCACGATAATTGAAAAATATGGAACAAACGAAATTATAGCGTCTTGTCTTATTTTTTGACAGTCGATTAGATATTATGAAGCTCCATAGCTCACGATGGAAATGACGTTGCAAGGTAAAAATAGTAAATAACCTTGATATTCTCGATAGAAACAGTTGTGCAAAATCTAGAGCTCACTGTATGAGAGTTTTAGCAGGTTCAGAAAACAGATTTCTGCTTTATAGTGGAGAATGATTAAAGATGAGTTCCCAATACACATATATGTGAAATTTATTTACGGGAAATAAGAACGAGGGTCAATAATCATTGATATAATTGCATCTTGATGTCGTATAGTTCATCTTATGGGCAACAAGTATACAGAAAAAGGGTGAATAGTGGTTGATCTAATGATAAAAGTCAATGATCCGATAGGCCACAGATGTACACCGAGTTCGCCGATTTTACAGTTATCATCTTATACACTCTATAGGACACTAACTGGACGCACCATCACTCAGGCACATTAGCTGGTCCACTTGGCGGCGGACGGCATGTCGTGGTGGTAGAAGTTGCATTCCACCTTGTTGATGCAGAACTTGCCAAAGTGGCAAGGCTTGGGGTGGTAGAAGTGGCACGACAGGTTGGAGCAGCTCGGGTAGAACTTGCAGATGGGGGGGAGTGGCGCGGCGGATATGGACTTGTAGTTCGATACGGGAACCACACGTGATGCTGTAACGGAAAAAACAAATTAAATTATATTGATCATTCATAAGGCTTCAAAAGCTGGTCAGTAAAAATGCACATAAAAAAGTAATTGTTTAATTTGTTGTAGTTTTGAAGCAATCATACTTTTGATATCTGTTCCTTCGAAGCCAATGGTTGTCGTATGTTCAAAATTTGTTGTAGTTTTGAAGCAATCATACTTTTGATATCTGTTCCTTCGAAGCCAATGGTTGTCGTATGTTCAAAATTTGTTGTAGTTTTGAAGCAATCATACTTTTGATATCTGTTCCTTCGAAGCCAATGGTTGTCGTATGTTCAAAATTTGAGTAATAATTACCATTTTGATTGAAATGAATTTAAATTCATTTGGTCTGCATTTGAAATAGGAGACTAGTTTAATGAAATGTGCATTTAGAAGAAAAGTATGACCCATTGCCCAGAGTAAATCATTAAATGTTTTTGTGTTTAATTCCTAGAAGTCTATTTAATATATTTTTTTAAATTTAAAGTAAATCAAACTTAATAATGTCATTATTAAGTTCTGCAAGTATTTTTAGTTTTTATATGATTTTATTTACTCCCCCCCATTCTAATTTGGACGGTTTTTAAAAATAATGATTTATTATCGGTAAAACCGATTTAGTTAGAAAATAATTAAAATTATCTATTCTGTGAGGTTTTTACATTTATAATGTGTTTCCCCATATTTAAATGATATTGTTTTCTTAATTGATTTATTTAAATGTGTTATATTGTTTTGATAATGTGAACATACTGAGAAACGGTGAATATATAATTTTCCTTACTTTATTAATTAATGTTATATTAACAATAATATTTATTATCTGTCACAATAATAAAAACTAAAAAATATTTTCAGAACTTAATAATAAGATTATTAAATTTGATTTACATTAAATTAAAGTCCAGAGTAAAAGTCACTTTCAGTATTAAAACAGTTTTTGCTATGTGTAGGGCACGTTTTATGAACGAACTATCAAATTTCTGTTACGTACGATGTAACGTTTCGTTAACAGCCCATTATCCGTCCGTTTTTTGTCTTAAATAATAATCACTTTCACTGCCTAGATAAGGAATCCATTTCACAAATGCAAATTATATATTGTCTTCATAATTAAAATAGTGCACGTTTTCAAATAAGCGATTGACGGGCAACAAATGACAGCTGTCAAACAACCGGCAATCTGATGAACGTTTATAAAACGGCGAAATCGGGCGTTGGACCAAATATTAGTTAAAAATGGTATCAAGCGTTACGAACAGATGGTTATAAAGAGCTAGGTTTTCGAAACATTCTCTGTCTTGTTCCCATCACTACCCGAGGTTCTTGGCATCGGTCGATTCACCTATGGCATAGAAATAAAATGAAATGTGGTACAGAACTGTGTTTTAAAACGATATTTATAAATATTTTTGATGCTGACAATATAAACATATAATATTAAGCCACGATGAAGTTTAATCAAAGAAAATAATAATTAATGTGGCTGCGTAATGTCACCGCGTTTAATTAAATTTATAATGACTAAAAATAAAATTAAGTCACACTCACCGACAGCCGGCAAAATCATCGATGCCACCTGATTGACTAGTTTCTTGGTCTTCGTCTTGCCCCCGTGTGTGTAGGGGCATCCCTTCCTCGTGCACAGCTTGTCGAACTTGCACATGGGGTGGCCGTAGGCGCAGTTGTCCCCAAACACGCAAGCGGGGAAGGCCCTGCAGGGGGGCGGGGCAGGACCGGGGGGCGGCACAAGGCTGGCCGAGTGGTAGAACTCGCAGGCCGAGCCGAGGCGGCAGTCGGGGAAGAAGCGGCAGGTGGCCTCTCGAGCAGTGAGGGTTAGGGAGGACTTGCGTTTCTTGTCGGGCGGCACTGGGGAAAAACAATTTTTTAGTATTTTTTTAAGCACACTGTAATAGGTCAAACATTTTCAAATATTGAAATTAAAACAGATAATCAATTTCATTGACCTGCCTGGGACCTAGGAGACGAAAGGTCTTCTGTAATTCGGTGACATCAGTTTTCTTTTACATTTCTAATAATGTGTCAACAGACACATTTTGAATAATATAGACTGTCAGATTTTGACAGTTCTCACATGTTATAAAATGGTAATATTTTGACAGTTGTCATAAGACATATCAAATTGTCAGATTTTGACAGTTGTCATATGCCATATCAAACTGTCAGATTTTGACAGTTCTCACATGTTATAAAATGGTAATATTTTGACAGTTCTCATATGGTATCGAACTGTCATTGTAGTGTAGAGATTTCCAACCTTATTTGTCTTTCCGTCCACTTTTGGAGTATATTTTTCATCAGCGCCCTTCACCGTTTGTTCTTACGCGACAAAGCGATGAAATCTAAATATATACACTGTGACTGAGAGATAATAACTCTCATTTCCCCGGTTGATTCTATACCCCAACACGATCTTTTCATCACCCATGTTCTTGTTTATGATAGCTTTTTGCTCTTGATAAATATTTCTATGCATATTTAACATCCTATAATTACTTAGTACATTATTGTTCACCTGACCTGGTTAGGTATTAAAAAATAGTATAGAAAATGACAAAAAAACTATTAATCCACCTATAAATCAATAGAATAATTGAACAGTTCATTTCATTGCATGAACGTACCTACGACAAATTTGAATTCATAAGGAAAATTTATTAAAAATATTTTTGTTGCCCTCGCCCTCATTTACCCTTGTTGCCACCACCGCCTCTGGACCTCTCCAAATCCCCTTGGGGGCGATATCGCCCACGTTGGGAATCTCTATTGTAGTGCACAGTATGGTAAGCACAAATTCCTCAAAATACAAGTTATAGTATTACAATCAAGCGGCCAATGAATATCTAGTAAATATTTTTTTAGTAAATACAATCTTTCAAAAACAAATACAAAGGTAAAAAAAACTTCATTCAAGGTTGCACAGAAGATTCTGAGCAGTATTCTGTCTGGCGTATTGGGTGTAAGTCAAAACCAGTAAACAATATTTTTGCTTCAAAATAATAAAAAAACAAAAAAAAACAACATACGCGATGGTAATGAATCATATTTGCTTGTCCCAATAGAATCCACCTGATCTCCGTCGTGCTTCGCTTTCGTATCGTCTCGGAAAACAATCGGCGAAAAACTATCTTTGTGGTTAAACTTTAAATCCTCCTCCAACTTGCGTTTAGACCCTGGAGATTTCCTCGGTGATTTACTATTTGAAATTTTTCCAGTTTCCGAACTTGCTTCATCAAATTTAATTTCTTTCAGATTCGAAGATGAGTCAACCGATGCTTCGGTTTTGGATTTGGTCTTTTGTAAGCTTTTCTGGTTGCTCAGATTAGATAAGGAGATTTTAATATTGGTTCTATGCAATGGATTTTCTTTTGCTCTTTCTTCCGCGCTTTTCTCAGTGCCGTTGGTTTTCTTTTCGTCCTCTGTTTCTTTCTTCTTTTCGTCCGTTGATTCGCCGTCGGCGGTATTTTCCACCTTGTCTTTAAGTTCGTCTTCTTGGGTCTCTTTGACTAATTTCTTCTCTAGGAATATGTTTGGATCTAAGCCGTCTAGGGTTACGACAAATTGAGGATCTTTACCAGATGGCTCTGGTTTTTCATTTTTAAAATGTCTGAAATGAAAAAAAACAACATAATATATAATATGTATGTAGATATTCATGGCTAATGGCTTTTGAATGTAATACAGTTTTATAATACAAATTGGGATACACATGTATACATGGTGTCCGGAAACTCTTTGTACAAGCGAGACGTATACATGGTGTCTGGAAACTCTTTGTACAAGCTAGACGTATACATGGTGTCCGGAAACTCTTTGTACGAGCGAGACACTGTTGAATCTACATAATATTTGGAGTCGATTTTGTGGGATAACTTTTTTGATTTTAGCTTTCGTTTTTGAGTAAATCGAGTCTGAATTTGGATTTTTTTAGGGAAAATTAAAAAAAAAAGATCACTACATGGGGCAACATATTAGCTGTTTACTGTCTTTTAAAATGCGTCAAAGCGTAAATCCAGTTCCAATAGTTTTGTAACCCTAAAGTAAATGATGCAGACTCCCCAGCTTCCCGCTTGTACTATTAATTTCCGGACACCGTGTAAAATAAGTGCACAATTTTCTAAACTATTTTTAAAAGCTTGTATATAGTTTTTAAATGTGTAACAAAATATTTATTAATAAAATAATAAAAAAAAAAATATGTACCTATATATAAAAATGATCAGCACATTCAAGAGAAAATATAATAAAAGAACAGTAGATAAAATGTATTCCGTCATAAGGAACATTCACAAAATATCAGTAAATAAAAGGGTACTAACAAAATCCTCGATACGATCGGACCGTCCGTTTTCCCAGTTCTGCTATTAATTTCTATATGAGTTGGAACATAATCAACGCTTTTAAAGTTGGTCACTTTCTTCCGCAGCGGTTCGGGAACATATTCGCTAGCGTCTTCCTTGTGCCTGCCGATATTCTTTCTACAATCGCCATCACTTTCCATATCGCCGAGACTTTCCGTGTCGATCTCGATTTCAAAATCGGAATTCGAATTTCGTCTCTCGTACGAATTTGGGTTAGGAATGTTATTGGACGACACTTCGATGATTATTTTCTTTGGGTCGACGTTTCTTCTCATTGGGAGGACATGCGCTTTCTTTTTGGGGACGGTTTCGGTGTTATTTTTGGGTGGCATCTGAAAAAAGTTTATATAAAAATACTTATTTTAATTAAATTATCCTGTGGAACGCCAACACGCATCCACATTATTTCGTTCAACGCCAACGGATTCGGAATGGTCAGGTTCTCAAGGGATTTTGAGCCTTAAATACGTTCGAACAATACTCAAATAAATTTTAATAATTAATTGGTAAATGAATAATACTATGTTCAAAATCTTCTGGCTAATCATTTCTCACACACGCCAATTGAAAAAAATTAATATACTGTCTATCACCTGTGAATTTGTTTTTCAGTTGCAAAGTAATATTTATTACTGTATTTTATTTACAGATAAACCTCATATTATTTTATTTTAATTTGGAATGAAACTTATTAACTTTATGGAAAATATAGTAAAACTTTAAAAAAACATTTTCTAATTTCTTTATCTTTTTTTTTGTAACATGAGACAGAAAAAAAAATCATTTCTATAAATATATGAAGCTGTTCTGATATATACATACAATTTTTATAAGTACACTAACAGATTATCTGGTAAGACAACAGTACTATTGACATGGCATCATTTGCATCATGCAAAAAATAAGTCAGTAATTACTCAGTTGACGCACGGCACGGCAAAGGCGGAAAATGCTCCGGTTTTTTGCAATTACTCGGATGAAAATCGTAGTATTCAAAAGACGCATACTTTAAACTTCTTTCAGTTAAACAAGGCAAACTTCTCGAGAAAAGCAATTTTGATAAGATTGTCACGGATGTGAATATATCCAATATTTTCAAAAACTTATTCTTGATTATTCTACTGTTTCAGAATAATCTAATAAATTAATTTGAAGAAAATTTTTCATATTTTTTACGATAGTTACAAAGCTGGACTTTTGTAGTCTAATTGTTAACAGGTAACAGCATAAATATATTAAAACATAAGCTATATAATGTAACTACAGTAGGAAACCCTTCTTTCTGTTGTATGAGATGTTACAGCAGAGCTATCGGCGGTATGACTAGAAAATGGATTATTTAACTTACGCTAAGTAGAGATTTGTGAGCATCGGCCACGGCCCTCATGAGCAGCTGCGAGTGCGGGGCCCCCGACATGCTGGAGGGGCGCGGGGGAGCCCTAACCACGCTGGCCACAGCAACCTGCGCCTCTTCCTCGCGTTGGGGTATCAAGGGGACCACTCTGGAAAAAAACAATGCCTGCGTTAGAAAGATTCAAGTGTGCACGGTGAACCAGTAGTACTGAAAAGGAAAGTGCGAATAATTCAGAATAGTAGATTGGGATATCGAGGGCTCTCTTATCACTAGAGGAAAGAGATTTCTTAATCTGTGAGAAATAATAGTTCAAGATGCTGGCAAAATTTATGTCAATAATCTTAAAGAAAACATTAAAAAATACCTTTCTACACACGCATGTGAATTGATATGATTACAGAGTATGGAAACAGTATGTATCTTCGTCACTGTGTAAAATTGGAAGGAAAATTGAATTTGTACAAACCTAGAGCCTATTCTTCTTTTGACAACGAGTTCTTCTTTATTGGATGACGATTTGACTTCCTTTCCATGGCCCCTTTCCGGCTCATCTCGTATGGTGAGGCGGTTCCTTACGGATCCCTTGTCATTTGAAGGTCTGGCCGATTTATCCAAATGCATTCTAAACACAATATTACATCAGCTATACAAAAACAATAACACAAATGTATAAAGGCAAAAGTAATTTTACCAACAGTACATTATGTACATACGAGGTGTGATAAAAAAATACGGTGAATGAATTTTTATAGTAGCAACTGCTGGCGCTAGATCCATTTGAATTAATAAGTCCGATAGCCTGATCCTTTGAGATAGTCAGTGTCAAGTTTGAACAAGTTGTGACTTGTCAGTCGGCTTCCAGAGCCGGAAGAGTGAGGTTGTGTTTACCCTATCTGTCATGCATCATTTATTTCTAACAACAAGTTAACATTAAGCTTTGTTCTAAGTTGCAAAAAAGTGCCAAAGAAGTTCATGAAATGTTAAAATCGGTGTACGGTGATAATGTGATGACTCTGAAGACTATTTACAAGTAGTATGAGCGATTTAAAAACGGAAATGAGTCAGTTGAAGACGAGCAATGGTCTGGATGTTCTTCGACCTCAAAAATAGACGAAAATGTCCGAAAAGTGGTAAAAATTATTCAAACAGGCGATTGATTATTCGAGAGTCTACAGAAAAACTGAAAATTTAGTATGGGTCCGTGTAAAGTTTTTTAACTGATAATTTGCAATTTTGAGTGCAAAATTCGTTCCCAGACTTTTGACTGATGAACAGAAGGAAAATCGTGTGTCAGTTTGCGCGGAACTGTAGGATCGTCTTAAAGCAGATCCAGACTTCATGGCCAAAATTATAACTGGAGATGAAAATTGGGTGTATGGATATGACCCTGAGATGAAAACTCAGAGTTCCCAATGGAAAACGAGTGGCTCCCCTCACCCTAAGAAGGCACGTAGAAGGCACGTCAGTCAAAGTGCGATCAGAGTTTGTTCGAAGGGGAACAACTGTAAACTCCGAATATTACCAGGGTTTACTGCAACGTTTTGCGAGACTATGTACGGAGAAAGACACCAGAAAATTGGGCCAATGGTTTCCTTCTTCATCATGACAACGCGCCGTGCAATACCTTGCTTCTTATCCATCAGTTTTTTGCAAAAAAAAAGGCTCCTGTCTGTCCACATCCGCCTTACTCTCCGGATTTAGCACCATGCGACTTCTGACGCTTAACAAAAAAAAAACGGTGCTAAAAGGAAAACGTTTTGATACCATTCCCGACATTGAGAGGGCCACGACTGGGCAGTCGAAGGCCCTTTCGAAAGAAGTCTTCCAGATATGCTTTCAATCATGTAATCAACGTTGGGATAAGTGATATGTTGAGGATGATTAATAAGAAATAAAATGTCAAACATTAAAATTTCTGTGATAACTTTGCATGGCTGTTAAAACCTTCAACGGTACAAAATAAAAATAAAAATTTGGAGTGAAAAACTGTAATTTTGTTAGTAGATGCATTATTTTAATTTGGGAAGAGCCATTTCGAGGACTGTTTCAATTCTGAATAGTCGGTATTTAGGGGAATATTGGGTTTATCTTCCACTATGAAACACGGGGAAATATTTTTGTACTTTTTGGTTGCTATAACTAAATAACAAAAAATAATAATTCATAGAAAGCGATCACTTTGTGATTTGACAAATTAAATTAAATAATAACTTTGTTTAGAACCATGGGATTAATTAAAATTTTTACGACTGTATTGTTTAACCTAAAGTGGCTTCCACACGAGCGGGCGGCCCAATACTAAAAAAGCCACAGCGTCGAAAGGTTCGACCATCCGGTTGTCCTTTCCTAAAGTCAAACCTACCAACTTTAGGAAAGGACGATGGGATGGTGGGAGGTTTTGAGGCCATGGCTTTAGTATTAGGCCAGCCGCTCGTGTGGAAGGCCTATAAGTGTCCAGGTACAAATTAAACGAAACACATAGCGCATACTTATATTTACATACAGACGGAGATACAATACAAGTAGTAGTCCAGTTATCCAATATACAGTATATTTTCCGTTAACTATTCCCCACTACTTGTTAATCACCTTTTCAGTTGACGTTTTGTCTCTTTCCCTCTGTTCCGTTCTTCTAATTTAAATCTAATCTATTTCCATCTCATTTATTAACTTTTTTGTTTTTAAAAAAGAAAGACAAATATTCCCTGGTTACGAATAACCCGACAATATTTGAAAATCTCCTACTACCATCACAGTAAGCCGAAGATATTGCTGGTGTCGTAATGGAGGACTTAGCCAGCCAAGGAATTGAACTCACAACGCCTGGGTGACACCCAAACGCGATGCCAACTCAGCCACTGACCGGTCATTGTTCTTTTATTCTATTTTTATATTGCATCTCCTTCTACACTACGTATTTTTTGTTTAGTTTAATTTTGTTACCTGATTAAGTGAAACCGGTCGGTAATAAAAATTAAAATAAATTCGGTGATTTTAAAGAAAGTTATTGTTTTTTTTTTAAAATTTAAAATATTTTTATTTGCACTTGGCTGGGTTTTGAAGTTTTGACGTCTGGACCTACAGACAGCAGGCAAACTTGCCACTGTTCCGAGGAGGTTGCAAAGCATAGGAGAGTGTTCACCCTTTAACGTTTTTATGAAGTTAAACCACAATACATTATGTAAGATTAAACCTAACCAAAAATGGGTGCTTTTGAGTTGGAAATATACTGAATATAGCTAATCTATTGATCACAGACTTACCTATCAGAAATGTTGTCATGTTTGCTATCCGACTTCTCCCTACTGGACTGATATGGGTTGACCGTGTTCACCGTTCTTGTAATGAACACTCCCTCGCTGGGGACCGCCACGGAGTAGGGCCTAACTCCAAGCCTGTCCCTCAGGGGCCTCTTGGGCAGGTTCAGCTCTATGAGGGGCAGCTCGGGGACGACCCTGGGGGGGAATTTGCCGGGGGCGGTGATGACCTCCCTCGGTTTGGATAACGGAGGGGTCTTGACGGGTGTCAGGGATTCTTCTTCTTCGGGCGCTTCCGACTGGATATCCACGCGAGGAGGAGTTTCGATCTCGGGAATTGGGAAAACGAGCTTGAGGCTGACATGTGGTATCTGAAAGAAGGTAATATGTTAGTAAAAGGCAGTTAACGCTAAAAGCCCCATTGAAACTTCTACCACGGTCTCAGCAGTAGTATTATGCATTGGAACTTTCCTTTATCTATAAACTTATTTTTTTATGTGAATACCTCACCGCTCCCAACCTTCTGGAGCCAGTGAGGCTGAGGGTAGTGTGGAGGGAAGGAAATGGAGGAGAGGAAGGTGGGGAAGTACCTGGCAATTTAGATCTGGTCATAAAACATGGCCATTTCAAGCAATGTTTTTATTTTAAATGGTGGACATTCACCAGGGCGACACTAAGAGTATCTTCCACTCTGGAACGTACCACAAATATATTATACATTATTTTAAAGGAATTAATTGTGTGCTGGGATACTAAATAACTTTTGACCTCTGGATTCGTAGTTGAGGATTTTAACTCTCGACCACAGAGAATGTTAATTTGGATTTGACTTTACCTTGGTTGAATAAAAAGAGTGGGTCAAATAATGTAGGTTTAATAATACGTATAAGAATTGTAATAGTCCACAGCTGCAAACAATAAGCAATTAAAGTGAAGAAAAACAACCAAGGTATAGTTAGGAATCTGCGATAACCCATTAAATTAAATAACGGGATTGAAAACAAATTAAACGAGCTGTAAAAAACTCAAATATTAAAAATAATCATAGGAAAATTACCGAATTATCTTCATTGAAGTCAACTCCCATCAGTTCTTCTGCCTCCGTTCTCAGATTGATAAAGTCTTCGTCTTCAGACCCCGACTCAATTTGCTCCACCAGCCTCCTCTTCAGGGTCTGTATCTTGGCATTGATCTCATTCATCTCCTTTATCTTCTCTGCTCTCGGTAGCCCGGTTAGAACAGCCATTGAACTGTCAGCGTCTACATCAGAAACGGACGGCACGAAATCGACTTTCGATAGATCTGGTATAAGGTCTGTTCCTGGTTCACTACCAAGTGAAACCGTGTTAGGGTCTATGATAGGAAATCTGTTTCTCTTTAAAAGCTTTCGTGTAGATTTCCCGTTTCCGATTAAATCTAAAAGAGATGATTCCTTTTCAATTTCTTCGAGTAATGTCGGCGTGTTGGATTTTATTCCGTGTGATTTAAGTATCTGACCAGCGAATACGTCAGTGATGGATGGTGAAGATTCTTTTTCTAGATTCATGAGCAGCGGTGGTACATTTGGTCTAATTCGTTCTGGTTCTTTGGAACTCGATCTCTTGTCTTTTTTGGACTTTTTCGCCTTCACTTTTTGCTTGGCTTTGAATTTTTCTTTTTTCTTATCCTTCTCCTTGCGATCTTTCTTTAAATTTGACTCTTCTAAGGAACGTTTCACCTTTGACTTTTTAACATTGGCTACTGCAAAAACAAAAAAATCGGTTATAGTTATTGCCAAAATAAAATAAGAAACATCTTTGTTGTGCCAGTAATAACGGTTAATTTTAAAAATTTGAAAGACTGTACAGACGTAATCCGACAGTCGGAAATCGGCAACTATGGGTTCTCAAACAAAAAAGCTATAAAGAAGAGGTCACAAAGAAAAAGTCCAGTTTTTGGTGTGAACAGATTGAGTCAGAAAAGAATCCTCGAAAATTGTGGCAACACATAAAGACCTTGTCTGGAGAGACCAACATCAAGGTTGAATCTTCTCTAGAAGCGGATAGCCTTGCTGCACATTTTAGTAGTAAGGTAGAAAAAATTCGAGCCCTCAGTGGGGTAGGATCACCCGCTGTCTCTGCCCCTAAACCGCTCTCTGGCGACTTCACTACATTTGCCGCAGTAATGGAAGACGATGTCACGCGAGCTGTGATGTCTTGTCCAAACAAGCAATGCGCTCAAGATCCCATACCTACCTGGCTATTAAAAAAATGTCTTCCGGATATAGCGCCTGTAATTACCGCAATTATCCAGAAGTCACTAGTAAATTCACTTGTACCGGGCACACTGAAAAAATCTATTATTACTCCGATTCTAAAGAAACAAAATCTTGATACAGACAATACGGATAATTACAGGCCTATATCCAACTTATCATTTTTATCAAAATTGCTTGAGAAAATCGTTGCCAAACAATTGGTAGGGTACTTGAACTCTGCTGGTCTGTTTGCCAAAAATCAATCTGCTTATAGACAGTTTCATTCAACCGAAACTGTTCTATTGCGAATAATTTCAGACTTGATCATCGGGATGGAAGCAGGTAAGTTGGCTTTGGTATCTGTTCTTGATATGAGTGCGGCTTTTGACACGGTAGATCATAGTATTCTATTAAATGTGCTTGATACCGAATTTGGCGTTTGAGGTGATGTACTCCAATGGATGACATCTTACCTGTCTGGACGAGTAGCCTCAGTAACTTTCAATAAATGCACATCACCTGAAACTCCCATTGAATTTGGAGTTCCCCAGGGGTCTGTCCTAGGTCCCATTCTTTTCATTCTCTATACTAATCGTCTTGAACACCTCATTCACTCAGCTGGCTTTGAATCACAAGGCTATGCAGACGATCGTCTGATCTTTAAATTTTGTTCCCCGGATGAAAAAGACGTCCTAAAAAATGAGGTAGTTAGCTTCATTAATACGGTTTCAAGATGGATGTCTGTCAATAAACTCAAACTTAATCCAGCAAAGACAGAATTTATTTGGATAGCTTCCCCTGGAAGGCAAGGCCTCCTTGATTCCAATCCAATACGTATTCAGGATACAGATATAATTCCTTCTACAGAAATAAAATTCCTAGGTTTCACTATAGACAATAGTCTTTCTCTTGAATCGCAAATAACAAAAGCTGTAAGTTCTGGTTTTTTCCATCTTAGACAGGTAAAATCAATCAGGAGATGTCTTCCCTCTGATGGAGCAAAATCACTCATAAATTCCTTCGTTGTTTCACGTATGGACTATTGTAATAGTGCATATGCTGGCCTCCCTCAAAAACAATTCAATAGAATCCAGTCCGTCTTCAACGCTGCGGCGAGAATGATATTTGGTGAATCTAAATATTGTCATATAACCCCACTTCTAAGGGATCAGCTTCATTGGCTTCGATGCCCTGAAAGAATAGAGTTCAAGATCTGCTTACTGACCTTCAAAGCATTGCAGGGAATGGCGCCAGCCTATATATCTGAACTATGCATACGACAGGACTTAAGTGATAGACAGCTTACTCTGAGGTCAGCAGATCTAGATTCTACTAATCGTCTGATTGAACATTCAAGGTCAAATCGAGCCGTCTACTATGATCGCTCTTTTCGCGTAAATGGCCCTCTCATTTGGAATAAACTTCCCCCAGCTCTTACTAATATCCAGAAATTGACTGAATTTAAACGGGCTTTAAAAACAAACTTATTTAAAAAATCCTTCTATCTATAAATTTTAATTTCTCTTCAATTTATTATAAAAATTCATTTCCTCAAGCCTCTGGTAGTTGTTTGGTTTCGGTTTCCTCCGTATATATATTTTTTAAATTTTTTATGTGAAGTCGGTTATTGCTGAACATAACCCGACTCCTGTCTTAAAATGCTACTATTTTTGTAGTAATATTGTGAATGTGTTATTGTTGTATAGCCATATGTATACTGTATAATATTATGTAATTTTTTTATGAATATGCACCTAAGGAGTACTGTAGGAGTAATGTTAAGAATAAGCAAGAATGTATGTAATATGTTAAGAATGTATAAATAGAATGTAAAAGTAGCACTGTAGGAATACCACTGAATGGAGTTATTTAATCATGTTTAAGTTTATTTAGAGTAAGGCGCACTTGAAGTGAAATCATACAAAACTGCGCTATATAAATGCTTTGTTATTATTATTATTATTAACTTTTAGTGCGCAGAAATTACCCATCGGATATGCAAAATTCGTATTCATTGAGTGCCGGCATCTCCTATCGGCAATGACAAAATATCATTTCTCTGAATATAAGTAGCTATTCCGGGGAAACTACTTATGATATGTGTGTACAATTTATACGAGGTTTGTTCAAAAGAAAAGGTGAATTTTGAATTTTCGCGGGCTGTGTACATTCGATTATCGAATTTTTTTTGTTTGTTATGTTTGTACACATATGTTTATCATATGTTAGCATTATCAGCCATTTTGGATTAGTGGTTTGTTTTTGACAGCTGGAAAGGTTAGTCACGTTTTGTGTGTTCTTCGAATATTTCTTTTGAAAAAAATGGATCAAAGAATATGTATTAAATTTTGCGTTAAAAATGTGCTCCAACGCACTTAAAATGTTGACTGTGGCATTCGGCGAGTCTACTTTGTCTCAAAAAAGTGTTTATAAGTGGTACAAGCGCTTTACAGAAGGTCGAGAAGATGTTAATGACGATGAGCGTCCTGGAGTTTCAACCACGTCAACAAACGAAGAAAACATCGAAACAGTGAAGAAAATGGTTTTGGAAAATCGTCGAATCACTATTAGGGAAGTTGCAGAGGATGTTGGCATACCGAAAAGCGCATTCCAGAAGTGCTTCGAGGATTGGAATAAGCGCTGGCATAAGTGCATTAGATCTGAGGGGGATTACTTTGAAGGGGAGAAAATGGATATTGATGAATAAATAAATACTTTTCGAAAAAATTCGAAATTCGCCTTTTCTAAAGAGAACAAACCTCGTATACATATTTAAAAACATTATCTGGTAAGACAGGACAATTTACAAAAACATTATTTTGTGAATAACAGGTAATGTATTACCAAAAATTGACTCAGGCAGGCTGAGCACAAATTTAACCTCGGCACACTACGGAAGTATAAGATCGTGGGCATTCGGCATTAAGGCTAAGTGACACATTTTAAAAAATATCTGGAGATAAAAGAGAAATTGGTAATATTTAGTTACATGACAGAAATAGCAGTCTGACGGACAAAACAAAATTAACTACAGGCGTGGCATGGTGAGTTGGCATAAAGAATATCATTCTATTATTCAACTTAGTTCATGTAAAAATAAGAAAGAACACAAACTAAAACATTTCCAATTAATTATTACACAATGTGAACCTATAAAGTGATTGCTTACTTTGAAAAAATTACAGAAAAAAAATCACTTAACAGATATTAAAATCCACCACATTAGTGAAAACATAACGACATAATGTATGATCAGTCTGGTAGATATAAAGAAATAATAAAAAAAAACGTCAATGACATTACATGCTTATAGACACGTTACTCTCTAACAAAATCAACACAAAATGTGACACGGGTAACGGACACTTTTACGTTTACAGTAAATTCTTAATTCAAACATTGTTTTTGTATGAAAAAAACGGACATTTAAAAGATATGTCCGTTGAAAGCGATGGATGTGTGTCGGTATGTCGTTTTTGTAATTTAAAGTTGCGTCGAATATCACGGGTGTGAATGAGATGACACTACGCCTACTCGCTTACACTGCGATAGGACCTACTGCTAAAAGGTTGTCTTATGCTCATGTGTTGCTACATTTGCTATCTCACTTTCTTTAGGGACATTTAAAATTTTCAGAAAACAATGATTGATTGTTTTCCGATTACAATTATTATATTATGTATAATATTAAGTAATTTGCGTGTAATTAAAAATGAAATGTTACTGGTGTTTACCGTGTAATGGAGACACCTTTTTATTACACAGGAGGGCATATTGGCGCTTATTTGTGCAATAATGACGCATAACAGTCTAATATTAAATCAAAGTATGGCAATTACGGTATCTTTTGCTTGCCACGTTGTGAGCTTGACAAAATGTCTATTGTTTGTAATATCATTGATAAAAGTAACAAGTCTCTTCCTATCAGACGGAACACAGAAATCTGACATTTAAGGTTGTGCCGATTTACATTGTTTATGTCTTTGTACATGTTATATACATGATAATTTTTATTTTAATATTCACAAATAGTCCAAGCTTTTTGTATCTTGCCAAACATCATTTCGATTCGATTCACCAGCTGTGGAACTAATAAAAGATGGCTTCAATGTGTTACTGATTTCATATTTGATAAAACAGACAGATTGGTGATAGTAACAACATTTAATTTTGGTTTCATCCAGTGCACGAAAGGTGGCCTTTATTGCTTCCGCAAGCTCGTTGAGCTCTCTCATGTTCCGTCGTATTTCCTCGACAAGAGCCTTGTTCATTTAATAAATAAAGTTGCCAGGGATGTCATTGAGGATCAGACCATGTTTCCCAGTTTGAAAACATGCCCTTCACGTACTTCAGCTATATTACCATCAACATGGGACAATGGCAATAACATATTTCCAGCTGTCTGTGCTTTCTGAGCCCAATCAACATAACAAGTGAATAAATCATGGTACTATTAAGAAAATTGAAGAGATCGTATTGTGAAGGAAATGTCTTACCAAGATTGGTATTGATGGTGACTTCTTGCAGTTTCTGCAAGACCTGATGAAGCCAACTAACAAAAGCCTCAGTATTGTTGGTTAGGAACAATTGAAGATCGTCTTCCATCTGAGACCGGGTTCTTTTATTGGCAACCATAACCATCACATAGTCCGGCAGCTCGTCATCTGAAGAAAATACATCCATCAGCCAATCTGTCAAATAAAGCAGGCATTATAATGACAAGAACGACAAAATTTTAAGACAACTTACCAACGTAGCATCCTAACTCCATTAGCTTTGCTTTGATAGCGCTCTGAAAGAAAAAACAATCGATTTTTAAATAAATATAGGAATAATGACCAGGAACTTCATTATTTTATTTGATGTATAAACTTACACGCATTTTTTGACCAACTTCACTGCCTATGGCCTCCATTTTAACTAATGGATTATTATTCAAAATTAATTAGAAGCACTTTGTTTACTTCGTACAACACATTACTGCCTAATTACTTTCCTTTCGATATCATTTCCTTCACGAATTCTAATAAATAATGTTGACATTATTTTCCAGAGTAGAATACAAATTTGGTGTTGCCAGACATCTTGTGATTTTTCCTTACACTGAAAAAGATCATATATATATATATATATAGCAACAAGTAATGCAATAACCGTAACTATTGCTCTCAAACTCGATTGAATATTGAAAAAATCTTGCCTCTTGCCCACTACCATCGGTATTCATCATATTTACTCCACAATTTCGACGATCTGTGGTATTTCAAATCTTTCGATTTTGACTTGCGTTCTCTCTCATCTTGCACTGCAGTAAGGTCGATTACGGGCGTGAACTCGATTTTACCTCGGAGAGTAGTGATTTTTCAAATCATTCGTAATTAATTGACTTCTTCACATGTGTCGCACTTCTAATTTTCAGTTAGGAATTTACGAGAAATAAAATTAATTTCGTTTATTTAGAATATGGAATGTTTTTTTATAATTTGTTGTTATTGTTTTGTTTTTCCCCTCTTCCAATAACCCTAGCCCAATAAAATTAGGAAATAAATGCAGAGATATTTCTTTAAAATGTATTTATTTATTTAATTTAAATACATCATTTGGAGAGTCACAATTTACAACACTATCTATTTAGCGTTTATTTTTATATTTGGGATTTCATATACATTTTGCAAGGAAAATTTTTTATAAATTCTATAGTTTCATCACATGTTCAAACTACCGCCATTACTTTGAAAAATGTTTCGAAGCTATGTAAATATTTCTAACTAGGACGTTAGCTCCGGAGCACGTTCAAGCGGACATTGACCACATGACCACTGACCAGTTCGCCACGTGTAAAGGAATACCGCCATCGCTGGCTCACTATCCTTTGATGTGCGGACGAAAAACCGACACTGAGGCCATCCCACGCCATCGCACTGCGCCATAAGCCATCCGACGCAACTAAGCTCTCTACACGATGGGCCATCCGTGGTGAGCCAGCGGATGTCCCATCGTGTAGAAGGGGCTATATCTACTTAACGTCAAAAATGGCTCGATTGTATAATAAAAACACTGCTGACATAAATATTTAGATATATATTAGAATTCAATGACGATCTTTAGAAGAAACTTATACTTACAAATATCTAATGATATCCGTAGGTACTTAAAACCACTTTATAATTATTATATCATAGGTTTATGATCCATATACCTACGATATAACTATATATAAATAAGTATTTATAAACATTTAATATTGGTGCTCTTTGTGTTATGTATCTATTCGTAACTTCTAGAGTGGCTTCCACACGAGCGGGCGACCTAATACTAAAAAAGTCATGGCGTCGAAAGGTTCGACCATCCGGTCGTCCAGAACGACTGGATGGTCGAATCTTTCGGCCCACCTCTTTCAATTCTTGCATACAATTATCCATGTATAGATTGAATAACCACGGTGACATAACGCAGCCTTGCTTAACACCTTTTGTGATGTCAAACCAACCCGTAAAATCACCGTTTGCCCTAACACATGCAACACTTCCCTCGTACAGCGATGCGATTGCCTGTATAAGATTTGTATTCACACCATACTTAGACAACACCTTCCATAACTTTTTCTGTCAACTCTGTCGTATGCTTTTTGTAGATCTACAAAAGCACAGAAAAGTTTCTGTTTTTTTGCCAGAAACTTCTCTGTGAGCATATGCAACGAAAAAATCTGATCCATGCACCCCCTTCCACTCATAAATGCGCCTTGCACATCCCATATTTTATCCTTTGTTTTCATTTGTACCCTTTCAATCAATATCCTACCATATAGCTTACCAACTGAACTTGGCAGGCTAATAGCCCTGTGATTTCCACATTCCATGCGTGACCCTTTACCTTTGTATAGAGGCATGATCACAGCCTTTCTCCAATCAAATGGGGTGAAACCCTCCTCTAGACACAGGTTAAAAAGTTTGCATAACCATGTGAGAATTATACGGCTATTCCCTTTAAAGTATTCAGCAGCAATATTGTCGAAACCAACAGCCTTACCATTCTTCATACATCTAATTGATCTTTTAATTTTATCCATGCTAATTTTGGGAACATTCACCCCATCGTCATACATACCTGACTCGCCACTGGAATCTCTATCACTCGGATTGCTTTCGAAGACCTCTTCAAAGTATTTCATCCATCTCTCTTTTATTTCTTTCTCATTCGTCAACATTTTTCCATCTTTCGATTTTATTACTTTCACACATCCACTTTCATGGCCATTTCGTGACCTTTTGACCTCCTTCCAAAATAGTTTAATATTTTCATGGAAGTGGTTTGTCATTTTGATCCCCTCTTCCTCTTCCAGGCGTTTCTTTCGTTCTTTCACTCCATCACGTATTGCGATCACTCATAATAAATATACTTAATATTTAAATTGTTAAAAAATATGGACAATTCACTCGTTAATTCACGGTTATCTTTTTATTTTCTTCGCCTTTTATGTTTCATATTTCATTTTGAGAGTTGTTAATATTATCTTCAATGATTTAAAAAATAAGTTTATTTGTTTCGTGCATAGATAATTAATTAGGTCCTTGGTCAAAGCAAATGTGCGCCGCCCACTGTAAGAAGAGAGACAGTAACCGTCAGGGAATACAAAAGGCCGTGAATAGTAACATTCCACTTCAAGATGACCTTGCAAAGTTCCCGGCCAGCCGCCTGACGTCCAGGAAATCTTTTTGGACTGAAGGGGAAAGACCGCTTCTATAACGATACTTCCCTGAAGAGTCGCGGTGAACTCAGTGGCAGACCTCAGATGTGAAAACCGCATCCGGTGCAGTGACAGCCGCTGTGCGTATATGATGCATAAATGCGGCCCAAAGGATTCTGAACTGTGTGAATGTGAATAAATTCAAACCACAGAACACATCGTAGAAGAATGTCCCCTTCATCAGTTTCCGTGTGGCACATCTGTGCTGAACCAAATGAATTCCGATGCCGCCGATCGGCCGGATAACCTCAGTATCCCACTATGACCTCCACTAACTCTCCTCCACCATTTTATTCACAGTACCAATTAATACAATTATGTAGCAACTGTTATAATTGGAGGAAAGCCACGTTGGGTGACAGTGTTATAGAAGGAGGAGAAGGGATGGAGATGGGGAAGGTTGAGTTACAAGGGGAAGTTATGGGAGACAATTATATCAGCAGGACCTACCCTGGAGATGGCCTCTTAGATGTGAAGTCTGGTCCGGATATTGGTTTAGCTCAGATCGGCAGTGGCATTAGTTTCTCATCGTTCAGGGTCGTGAATCGATCGCAATCTTATAATTGGGTTGAGGGCGTCTCTAATTCTACGTTAAATGAGTCCAGTAAAGTGCTTTCATACTCAGAGTTTATTGTAAAGTCGGACAAACATTGTAGGTTAAGAACAATCGAGTAGTTAGTAAAAAGGTCCTATTCTAGACATGATTCTATCGTAAAATTTCTCTCTTTCTGATTCAAATCTCTAACCGGGTATTGCAAATGTAACAAGGGCTTGAACAACACATTAGGGGGAGATGCAAAATCAGCTTACATGAGGTGATCTGGTCGGGTGGCGGGAGTCGTTGGCAATGACGCCAGGGCTGAACATCTCTGCACTGAATTTAATTGGCTTTTAATTGGTAAGTCACCATATTGAGTGCTTTGGCAGCAAATGGCACGTCTAGCTTCGGGTTTCAAGCCGCATGCATAGTACTTGGCTGTAATAAACTAGCAACACAAAATAGTCGCCTCTTTTCAGAGACGCAGTTGACTGCTTGAGCTCCAGACGGGAAGTGAGTTTCAAGGGCAGCAAGGAGCGACCGCTAAGCCGCGGTAGCGCCCGCGTCGCTTTCTTTTTCTTTGTTAATTTATTATCTGATTGGTTTAATTTGGGCGCTAGAATCGGCTGATTGGTTAATTTTGGAGGGAGATGATGTGATTGCTTGCCTAGGTTATTTGTTAAGACGAGTAGCTAGAACTCATCTCAGGGGCATCCTTTCGTTACACAATACAACCTACAATATTTCGGAGGTAATTTCATATAATTACTTTTTAACTAGACATCTGAATAGAGATTATATTAAAAAAATACACATTCTTTTTTAAGTGCCTGAAAACTCCAAGTTTTAATGCTGGTAATATATTTTTCTTAAATGTACATAGAATTTCGGAATACGGAGGTTTAACACGCAGAATAGACAGATAACTTAGTATTCAACTCTAACTAATTTAAATTTTTTTATTTTATTTTTTTTTTACTTTTATTTTTATTTTTTTTTTCATCCCGAATGTCTCGGGGAAAGAAAGAGAAGAGATACAAATAAATCATTCAGTTTATGTTTGATAAAATCTTTATTCATATTTTTCTTTTATTATAGACATTCACATTAATTAATATTCGCCGTGAAAGGCTTACACTTTATTGATAACACATTTATAATATATTTTATCGCTAGTCGTCGAAAGACTTGCATTGGTAATCGGAATATCATCCATAATATTATATTTATTAGGTCATCCAGTGACATTTTCATTAACACATTGGATATTTCATAATCTACACATATAAAGAAGAGGGTCCCGAGCGGCCTTTGTTTGTTTTGTATACAAATATACAGTTTTAATCAGAGCTTTGATGAAATTTTGCACAGTTGACCTTAAAAAAATACTGTTACTGTTTTATAAGATTTCGAAAAACCACCCTATCCCCCTTTTCCACCCATTAAAACAGAATGTTGCTGCTTTTTGATAAAATTTTGCGCACTTGACGTACAGAATAAGAGGAAAACTACTGGTTATGGGTAGAGATGGGGGTGGAGGTAGGGGGGGGGGTAGGGTAGGGTTTAGGGGTAGGGATAGGGGTAAGGGCAGGGATAGGGGTATAGTAGGGGTAGAGGTTGGAGTAGGGGTAGAGGTTGGAGTAGGGTCAGGGGTAGTGGTAGGCGTAGGTGTTGGTGTAGGGGTTGGGGTAGGGGTATGGGTATGGGTAGGGGAAGGGATAGGGGTAGGGGTAGGGGTAGGGGTAACACATCATAACCTCAAAACTTTACTCCAAACCATTAATAACCCCGGGCGTCGCCGGGTATTCCAGCTATTATACAATATGTTTTTCCTCTTTATTGAAGTAATTACACAAATATAGACAGGAACGACAACTAATTGGAAACATTTAACTAAATCACAAAATGGTGTATAACACATAATGATTATTTTATGCAATTACTAATTACTTGACATGGAGAATTTACAGAGGTAGAATGACTAGGTAAAGACTATAAATGAATGAACGAAAAAAAAGTCAAGCGAATGAATGAGGAACTCCAATGAAAAATATCTTGCGATTTCATACCTACCCCTCGTGGGAATGGCCGTACTGTTTATGAAACAAAACTACGCACGTATGAAGTCACATTTTGGCGGGCTTTGAAAAATTAGAATTATTTTAATAATGAAAACGACAATTATAAAAATAAATACTAGTATTTAAGTTAGAAGGTATTCATAAAAAACAAACATTTTTTTACTGGAATTCCTTTTTTCATATGTCCTTACATTTGATCATCCCAAAATGGTGCGAAATAAGAACCTTCACCTACAATACAAAGGGCTATCCAATCAAAACCGTTGTTCATCGATTCCCAAAATTTACAAAATAATAAATTTTCCCACTGTTCTAAAGAAAATGGGATATTTCTCTGTTCCCTCTCACCTTTGTATAATTCACGTGTTGACTTCTCGTATATTCGTATTTACTATAGTCTAGAAGAGAACACCATAGACTTTTTTAGTTGTCACTCTGTAGACAAAATTCTTTTTTCTATCAAAACTTCTATAACTACCTCTCGCCATTCAACATTCCATCTCCTCTAAGTCTGAACTTTCCAAATTTCCAATTTTTTTGAAATACAGGTATGCCCAAAAAGTGTAAAATCGACTTTATTTACTCCGCCCATAAAAACGATGACTAAAAATATCCCTGAAAGGTGAATGCCATATTATATGAACATAAATATAGCATTCTGTTATCGGGAAGCAATAAACTGTAGATGGGAAAAAAATAAATACATAGGTATGTGTGACATGAAAAATTATGACATGGAAGCAAATTAAATTTGAATAGGTATGAAACATTTATTATTATTATTGTACTTAATCTAACACACCTTGTAAAACGATAAAATTAGAACTAGAAAATTACATTGCAATTTTAGTGCTTTGGCTGTGGCCATTGCAGTTATTGGATTTCTGAGTAACATTGTTGCTCAAGTTAAACTCAACCGAATTGGGGACTCTATCATTACTTGGTTCGTCGACTACGGGGTCAGCATCTCCAATATCTTTCATTTTGTTTGGTGAAGCATCATTGCTTTTGTTTGGTGTACCATCATTACTTTTTTTTGGAGTAACATCGATAGTTTTGTTCAGTGTAGCATCATTACCATTGTTTGGTGTAACATCAATAGTTTTATTTAGTGTAGCATCATTACCTTTGTTTGGTGTAACATCGATAATTTTGTTAAGTGTCTCACAATTACCTTTGTTTGGTGCAACATCGAGAGTTTTGCTTAGTGTAGCATCATTACCTTTGTTTGGTGTAACATCGATAGTTTTGTTTAGTGTAGCATCACTACCATTGTTTTGTTTAACATCAATAGTTTTGTTTAGTGTAGCTTCGTTACCTTTGTTTGATGTAACATCAATAGTTTTGTTTAGTGTAGCACCATTACCCTTTTTTGGTGTAACATCGATAGTTTTGTATAGTGTAGCATCATTATCTTTGTTTGGTGTAACATCAATAGTTTTGTTTAGTGTAGCATCATTACCTTTGTTTGATGTAACATCAATGGTTCTGTTTAGTGTATCACCATTACCTTTGTTTGGTGGAACTTCGATAGTTTTGTTTAGTATAGCATCATTACCTTTGTTTGGTGTAACATTAATAGTTTTATTTAGAGTAGCATCATAACTTTTTTTTGTAGTGATATCGATACTTTTGTTTAGTGTAGCATCATTACTTTTTTTTGGAGTGACATCGATAGTTTTGTTTAGTGTAGCATCATTACCTTTGTGTGGTGTAACATCAATAGTTTTGTTTAGTGTAGCATCATAACCTTTGTTTGGTATAACATCAATAGTTTTGTTTAGTGTAGTATCATTAACTTTGTTTGGTGTAACAGCAACAGTTTTGTTTAGTGTAGCATCATTACTTTTGTTTAATGTAACATCAATTATTTTGTTTGGTGTAGCATTGTATGTTTTGTTCGAGTAACCATTTCCCCCAATGGAAATTATCAGGATTCCTGATTTTGGGGTGGGATTACGGTATGGAACGTCTCCTATCATGGAGGAATGATTTTCTTTGAATGTTCCGTTTCCAGGGAGGACTATTTCTTCCATATCATTTTCAGAACTGGAAAAGTCGCCATTATTGTTTTTGTATTCTAAAGAGATGAGTGGATTGCATGTCATCGGCACCTGGAAAAGATAAGGAGAAATATTAGTTTATTGTTTAACAAGAACTGAATAGAAATCTGTCAATTTTGACCATCAACACAAAATGTGTGCATAGGTTTGATTATAGTTGGAAGTTAAAAGTTTCTGGTGTGATATTAAGAAAGATTTGTAGCTTAGTTTTAACACAATTAAATTTAAATATTATTAGGTAATAATATAAATATAGTTAGGTAAAAAAATATTAATGACGTTTAAAAATAATATTTTTTTATAAAGACCCAATGAAGTCTAGTGATGAAGGTACAAACGAAATCTGGTCTTTATCGAAAATATTAGCAAATAACAGTCTTAAAATATAGACAGTTAGGTTTTAAGTATTGCCTTGAAGAGATACAGTTAAAATTATTTTGAATTAGTTGTATTTTTCGGCATGATCTGAATAGCAACTATTTTCCAATGTAGGTATTGGTTCTTCTCCTTCGTTACCCGAATGAGGACGCCGTAGTCTCATTAGCTTCAGAAATCTGGCACTCTTGTGCGGTGTCGCATTAAAATATATACAAGGGGGTAATTACCATCGAGACAGCCGTGTGAGAAGTGGACCTCGGACAGTTGGCACGTTCTGGAGGTGGTTGTGAAGACGAGCTCCCGTATATAAACCAGATCCTAAACGTTGCCATGCATGCCAGAATGCAGCACACAGCCAGGATGCTTTCCACTATCGCCAGACCCAGGCGCGTGTTATTGCAATATCTGAAAGTACAACTCATACCGTTATCCCGATCCAATGAATAAATATGATTTTGACCATCGCCAAGCACGTCTTGTATTACTTGAAAGTAGGTACAGCAATTGCCCTTCGTTGGAGGGAGGTCTTTATGACCTGTCAGGTCTCTGTTGGTATCACGAAGTTAGGTACTAAATAACTTTAAGTTTGCAATTTTGGCAACTTTTTAGATATGGGCTGGTATTATGCATTTCATATTCGAGTTGCGTTGGAATAGTTGTATCGAGGTTTACGTTGGAATTTTTCAATTGACTAATTAATTGCATCCTAGAAATGCATATTATATGTGTAAGTAATAGATATTTATAAAAAAAATAACCTCCTTCGCCGAATCTAGTATTTAAAATGATCATTCACTTAGCATAAATTAATAATTGATTTTAAACTAGACTAAGGTGTGAGCCTTGTGGAACCCCGTTTTATCAGTTTTATTTCTATCCACCTCTTCTCCAGTCTGCCTCCAGGTAGCTTAACTGGGGCACCAATTGTCTTTCAACATGTCCAGCCCATAGTAGTCCGTTAGACCTACAGAATCATATAATGGACTTGTACAAAGGTATTGCCCAATTTAATTGCTATTATTATACTAAAATAAACATACTGTATTCCATTATAGTATCGTTCGAGCATCATCATGACGGTGACGTGGAGCAGGAAGAGCTGGAGCAAGTAGGCAGCGCCCCAAAGGATGCGAGACCATATGATGATTCCGAATGGACAGAAAGGATCTCGGTGGAAACTGAGGTGGACACTCCAGGCTGAAATTAAAACAATTTACCATATAATAAATGCGAAAACAATTTCCCAACCTCCGTCTTTCTCACCCCCCCCCCTTTCAGACCCCCTTCGGCCCAACAACATCCCAAATTAGGAATGTTATAGTTCCATTCAGTCGGGACTGTTGTGCGATTTTCACATAGGAAACGAATGATACATAAAATGGAAAATACATAGAAAATTTCAATAAAATTAATACGAAATACTTTGTGCACACCACTGATTAGTATGTGCACACCACTGACATGTTTCTGAAGCGAAGCTTCCCTCACCAGGAAACACAGAATACTGATATGTATTGCTATGATATATACTCTATGATGTATGCTTGTAGTTAACTATGATATGCAATCATTGTTTAGGTATATTTATACCGTTAATATTAAAAATAAATAAATATATAAATTAATTAAAAATTACTCTGTTAACACCACTTTCTTAAATATACCATATACTCGTATATCAACATGTTTCGAAAGCGATGCTTTCCTCATCAGGAATATATTGAATACTGTATTATTATTAGTATTCAAATGTATTCATAATAAATACAATATTAATTCATCTATGTTATTTTTACATTGAAAGTTTTTTATTTGATGTCACTCTATTTTCTTAAAAGTGGGCGGCTATTATTTTATCGTGTATGAAAGTGGGCGGGTACTATTTTATAGTGGGCAGGCACCTCATTTGCGTCATATTACTACTGTAGATAATCATATTATTCTCCCTACCACGAGAATAACGTCAAATCAGTCCGAATATTTGTCTAGCATTCACGCGTAGAGCCGTCCGACGCACACCGTAGTACGTGAACGACTGATCACCGATTGAGGCAGTGATGGAAAAAAAATTCCCCGGATTCGGATGGAAGTTTCCCTAGATTTTGGAGTACCACCTCAGCGAACCAAATTACGGGGGTAAAACTTTTAACGGTATTATTTAATAGTTTTATGACAATTATTAAATTACCATTTGATGTTTTATTGTCGGTGTTGAAAATCATAATAATATTATTTTCAACAACCGTTATTTATGTTTTCTGCCAATCCCAGAAACACTGTCATAATATAAAAGAAAAAGTATTGCTAAAAGCTATGGTTTAAAATTTCACAATCAGATTGACATAAAAAATGGGACCAATTCGCTAACTGAAAACGGGAAATTTACGCGTATATAAAAAAAATACATAATTGAAATTTAAATGTATTATTTTGTATTTTCGCGAATACAAATGTCAATACTATAAACATTAAAATATCAGCAAGTATCAAACAAATTGAGAAAAAAAAAAAAAAAAAAAACATCACTACAGTTTTGTTACAGTAAGGATAGACTTAATATAATAGTAACACCTAAATAATTTTAAAGATACCGCCAGCTATAAAGTATACATACAATCAAGGAGACCATCATATTTGTTCAATAGACAGTCTAAGAAATATCAAAATAGCGTAAATACAGGAGATATAATGGAGCTATACAACCAAGGGGACCGTCATGTTTATTACCATCAATACAGGATGTTTGATATGGCTTAGGCAATTCCAACCATGATTGGTTACAGCCAGCAGCTTAGCCCTTCTTAGTGAAAACTTGCACGGAGTGAGTTGCCTGTGACATAATTCGCTGTTCTTTCTCCTGCCTTGACCCAAAACGCCAAGCACGCCAATGAATAGCATATGAGTAACCTATATCTATAGAAGAGTTATATGCAAATGAGATTTCAAGATGATGGCAGTATTATTACAAAAATATATATTTAAAATATGACCCTGGAGCTATCGTAAAGTTACGCTATTCGCCCGGAAGAGAAATTCCCGATTATCGCGTTTATTTATGTAGCAGGGAAAACGTACTTTAAAAAAAAATACTTTTTACAAGCTGTTAGGTGCCATCGACTATTTATGTAGCATTTTATCTCGCAGGCCACTGAAAAAGACAACCCTAGATGGGGCCAACGCCTGAAAAGAATCTGCCACAATGGAATAAAAAATCAGAACGTTGGTTTCACATTACAATATTTCTTTTTCTGCTCTCTTTCCACTGCAGTCTCCTTTCGTCTGGCAATATTAATTTGTCGGTTGAGTCCTAAAGCCACGGTGCCATTGGCTTTGCGCAGTGGAACTCTTGTGTGGTATTTGTTATTTACGCAAACATTAATCGCGATTGACTCTATTTTTTAAAACGTTCTAGTGTACCTAAATCCACGAAACATCTAACTGGTTGTTTTTATTTATTTACGGTCTCCAACAGAATATATCACATAATTATTATAGTAATGATTTATTTTCAATATAAGATGATTCTATGGAGTAATAGGTATTCACACAATAAGGAACTCCAGTGCAATTTTTAATTTTTTTACAATAGTTCCAACTTAAATACCAGTATTTTTTTAATAAGTTAGTTATCATAGTTAAAATAATTTTCAAAGTTTCAATTTTTCAAAGCCCACCAAAATGCTCCAAGTCTATGGCCGGTCGGTTTCGATCAATTTTGAGGTTAGAATGTCAAATGTAAAAACAAGTATGAGCTTTACGGTACATAATTTTATATTCTATTCGTAGTAAATCATAACTAAACATAAGTGTTAAAATTATGTACCTTTTTAGAAACTTTAACTCAAAGAATAATAATAGTATTGAGCATTACTATTATAATAATATCCGTATTGATAACTGATTTGCTCATGAATACTCTAATTTATTTCACTAATAATGTTTTTTTTATATTGAACAACAATTATATAGCTTAAGGTTACCTAAATTAACTTAAAATTTCGCCAAAACTAAAAAATATATATTAAAAATACAAAACAAAAGTGTAAAATATATATTTTTTACTAATCCAAAAACAGAATGCTCACGTGACGTCAGATGTTCCAAATGCAATGGTGCCACTATAACGAGGTGTTTTGATGAGATGACGTTTTAATCACTTTTAAATAACAATTTATAAATAGTACATATAATTATATATAATAAAAGTTATATATTCAGAATTCGGCGTTAGGTGATCTATATGAATACATATTTTTAAAGCCATTATATTATTCACTGGATTTCCTTATTCAATATAATATTCAGAGTGCAACGCAAAGTTAAGTTACAAATAGCTACGTAGGGCTGTATAGAAGCCCGAGTAAATCTGGCTTCCAAGAAACTGGGTGTTTTGTATAGGGCTAGCAGATTCTTCGATAGTGACCAACTGCTAATCCTATATAAGTCCAATTGTCTGATTAACTATCCGTTGTTAACACACCGACTTCCATCTCTAATGCATGGACGCAATGTAGGTATGCTGAGTCTGTTCTACATATATTTCAATGGAGCCTGCTTGAAGAAGCTTGATCTCAATCGATAGGAATATGATATAATAATTAAAAAATTACTTTAAGTAAGTACAAGTTCCTTCTGAAGGTTTTATTTTTATTTTTTTATATGAATACCACACAAGAGTCCAAAACTGCTCCCAGCCGTCTGGAGCCAGTGAGACTATGGCATTCCTAATTGGGGAATGTTGTGAGGCTGAAGGTATTGGGGAGAGGAAGGAGAAGGGAGAGAGGAAGGTGATGAAAAGGGGAAATGATTAAATTCGAACATATATTTAGTTTTCATCTATGCAGTGTTTAAAAACTTGTATTATTATTATAAGTAACTAGCAGATGTGTACCCGGCCTTACTCGGGATTAATATTTATTTTTTTGGAATAATGTTATGAAGTTGTCAATTCTTGCGTGTCCTTTTGGTGCCATAATTGATTTCACAGCGAAAGTAATGCCTTGTGATGACTATTACCTTCTCTAAACAATAAAACAAATAATTTCATTTAATTTTAAGAATACTTATAAATAATAAAGTTCTTAAGTAGGTACCTACTTCTGTATTCCATTTTGAAAATATTATACCCAAACAAACCTTCTTCTTTTAAATATGTAATCTGAGGCTAACTAGAGTGGTATATCTATGGGCTTACCTCAATACAACATGGGGGGCTTAATGTTTTTCATAATAATTTTAAAACGTTATAGCAACAGTTTTACACATTGGATTTTATACGAACTACTTTTTAAACCTTCCCGGCACTAATAAGAACAAAATGTGCTATTTTCAGTGAAACCGGTAGAGTAATTTTCTATCAAACCGAGGACAAACATTCATTTTTACATATTAAGATGGTAAAAAAGGTTTCATTGGTTCTCGTAAATTTCGGTTGCTTACAACCTTAGAGGCTAATCGGTGAGACTAATTTGCTACAATAGTGGCCAACCTCGTTCAATCTATATCGATGATATACCCAACGAGCGGATCATTAATCACCTTGGTAGCTACTTATTTGGCAGATAACAAAAAAACCTATCGAACGTGCCATCCCTACGGTACTGTTTTCACCCATCAAATAGCAGCTACAAGGCAGTCGTTTTTTCTCAAAGTAAAAATAAAAGACCCACATTAAACAAAATAATAAAAAAATAATTAATCTTTCATAAACTATAAAAGTAGTAGTATGGAAAGACATCGTGTATTATATTGTATTATAACGCATTTCATTATAACGCAATGATTGGCCTCCCCAGATACTGCAGCGCTTGCAGAATATTCACGGAGTGGCGAGTTTCCGGTTTTGCAACCCTCATAAGATCCAGGGTGGCTGGAATGAGGGTAAGAATAAACAGCTCCGGAATATCCTCATCATGGAGGCTCGCCTCAGTCCAGCCTCCAGCATCAACGCATACTTGAGAAAGATATTGACCCCTCGCAAGTTAAATGCCGCAGCACCTTAAAGGCTTTATTTTCATGTACTTATTGTTTTTAATAATTTTTTTTCATAAAAATTTTTATTTCCCCTACTATCTTATTATTATTTTATTTTTTAATTATTGTATGCATATTGTTGTATGGAATGTGTGGGACCGCACTGACCTCCCCACATACCGGAATAAACATTTATTATTATTATTATATTGTTGTATGGAATGTGTGGGACCGCACTAACCTCCAGACATACCGGAATAAACATTTATTATTATTATTATATTGTTGCATGGAATGTGTGGGACCGCACTGACCTCCCCACATACCGGAATAAACATTTATTATTATTATTATATTGTTGTATGGAATGTGTGGGACCGCACTGACCTCCCCACATACCGGAATAAACATTTATTATTATTATTATATTGTTGTATGGAATGTGTGGGACCGCACTAACCTCCAGACATACCGGAATAAACATTTATTATTATTATTATATTGTTGCATGGAATGTGTGGGACCGCACTGACCTCCCCACATACCGGAATAAACATTTATTATTATTATTATATTGTTGTATGGAATGTGTGGGACCGCACTGACCTCCCCACATACAGGAATAAACATTTATTATTTTATTATATTGTTGTGCTGGAATGTGTGGGACCGCACTAACCTCTCCACATACCGGAATAAACATTTATTATTTTTATTATATTGTTGTACGGAATGTGTGGGACCGCACTAACCTCCCACATACCGGAATAAACATTTATTATTATTATTATATTGTTGCATGGAATGTGTGGGACCGCACTGACCTCCCCACATACCGGAATAAACATTTATTATTATTATTATATTGTTGTATGGAATGTGTGGGACCGCACTAACCTCCCCACATACCGGAATAAACATGTATTATTATTATTATATTGTTGTATGGAATGTGTGGGACCGCACTAACCTCCCCACATACCGGAATAAACATTTATTATTATTATTATATTGTTGTATGGAATGTGTGGGAATCGCACTAATTCCCACATACCGGAATATACTTATTATTATTATTATATTGTTGTATGGAATGTGGGACCGCAATTAACCTCCCCACATACCGGAATAACAAACATTTATTATTATTATTATATTGTTGTGGCGGAATGTGTGGGACCGTGCAATTAACCTCCTACATACACAGGAATAAACATTTATTATTTTTATTATATTGTTAGATGGAATGTGTGTGGACCGCAATTAACCTCCCCACACATATCGAATAAAACATTTATTATTATTATTATATTGTTGTATGGAATGTGTGGGACCGCACTAACCTCCCCACATACCGGAATAAACATTTATTATTATTATTATATTGTTGTATGGAATGTGTGGGACCGCACTGACCTCCCCAAATACAGGAATAAACATTTATTATTTTTATTATATTGTTGTATGGAATGTGTGGGACCGCACTAACCTCTCCACATACCGGAATAAACATTTATTATTTTTATTATATTGTTGTACGGAATGTGTGGGACCGCACTAACCTCCCACATACCGGAATAAACATTTATTATTATTATTATATTGTTGCATGGATTGTGTGGGACCGCACTGACCTCCCCACATACCGGAATAAACATTTATTATTATTATTATATTGTTGTATGGAATGTGTGGGACCGCACTGACCTCCCCACATACCGGAATAAACATTTATTATTATTATTATATTGTTGTATGGAATGTGGGGACCGCACTAACCTCCCCACATACCGGAATAAACATTTATTATTATTATTATATTGTTGCATGGATTGTGTGGGACCGCACTGACCTCCCCACATACCGGAATAAACATTTATTATTATTATTATATTGTTGTATGGAATGTGTGGGACCACACTAACCTCCCCACATACCGGAATAAACATTTATTATTATTATTATATTGTTGTATGGAATGTGTGGGACCGCACTAACCTCCCCACATACCGGAATAAACATTTATTATTATTATTATTACAGTATAATTTCTGCAGAGCGCACTAATTTTTAAATTGCTTATCTAGATTTTGACAAGATTAATTAATATATGTTTAGTTGGGTAGTATTGGTTTACAGTCCAAAAGCGCTGAAAAGCCGTGCCTACACATAGAAAATCGCACCACACAATTTTTCAATAAAAAATTCATTACTTCAAATCCATAAAGAAAACCTAAAATTAGAGTCATTGAGCACCAGGCCGAGAACCACAGGACAAATAATAATCTCTAAACTTAATACAACAACAGCTCAACACCATTACACTTATTCTGCCATAAAATGTTTTAACAAACTTCCCAAAGGTATATAAGATGAAAAAAAAAAGATTTTTTTAAGAAAAAACTTAAATACATTTTACAATAAACTAACTTTAGGTATATATTATAAGTTCACTTGGAAACAAATGTATATATGTATATATACATACATGTAAAATAAAAAATGTTTAATGTGTAACAATAAATATTAGCACTACCTCCCTAAACATGAGAATTTCTTAATTAGTGAGGTATTAATTTGAAAAAAGGAAATAAAAAGGATTATTTAAATAATAAAAAAATAGTACTTAAATACACTTTTGTTATTACCATATAAACAATGTTCTTATTATGTTAATAAATATCTAAAAAAAAAACTATTTTTACATGGGAAAGAAATTTCAGTATTATGGTTAAGGGACACCTAAGGTATTTAAATAATAGCGATTATTTTGAATTTGCAAATCATTCTTTTGATATAAATAAAGGTTTAAAAAAATTATATAAAAATACAACTGGTTTACAATTAGACAAATTAGAAATGTAAGAAATTAGACAAGGCGTTAATAGTGAATTGTATTAAAATAATCATCAAACAAATTTAAAAAATCTCTTGAATTTATTTTCATATTAATATTAATAAAAAAAAAGTTTTTTAATTTATAATACAAATTTGTTATTCAATGCTATATAATAATTTTTTATTTAATTACTTACCTACTTCAATCAATTTTTGTTCATATTTATAATTTGTTCATTCTTACATTATTATGCTCTATATTTATCATTTACCTATGCTTCAAATTATTATTAGTGGAGTTATTATTCATTTGTTAATAATGACTCCACAAAGTGAATACCAATCTATTGAAGAAATTATATATATATACAGACTTTCAGAAAGCTTGATGTTAAGGAAATTGCGTGTTTGTTTGAAAAAGTATATATATTTACGAATTTTATTTGTAGTGTTATGAATATGTTGATTCCAATTTAAGTTTGAGTCAAGGTTGTTAGTATTAAGTATATTTGTTCGAGGCATGAGCGGTCACAATTTCGATTCAAAGCTGTATTTTGTTTTCCGTACGTTTAATGTTAGTGAGAATCAAGCCTATTTTTCACCTTTAGAATTCGATTTATATATCGTATCATATACACACACACACATATATATATATTGAAGAATATTATTTTATGTATTGGGTTATGTTTGGTTTCGTTTTATAATATTTTGAATACAGTGAATATCATGTTTTTTGATCCAGAACAGACATATAGATATATTTATAGTTTAAAGTTGTTTCAGAGTGGTGGGCATGCAATCATAAAATTTGATTGCGTAGTACTTTTGGTATATTTGCCCTCGTGAGATGTGTGTTATCCCTATATGTGTGTGTTATCCTCAACAAATAAAACAAATAAAATATTTGTTGAGGACCGGGTATTTATCATTTTATAGTTAATAGTTGATTCAGAGTGGTGGGCATTCAATTATAAAATTTGATCGCGTAGTACTTAAAGTATATTTTCCCGTGCGAGGTGTGTGTTATCGGGATATTCAGGGTTTTATTTGTTGAGGACCGGGTTTTAATCATGTTTTGATAATTTGGTTGAGATAAAACGTTATTACAAAAAAATAGCAACTTTCAAAATGCATTACTCGATAGTTTTAAGTGCCTACCTGCTTTTTATGGAGTAAAAATGTCTTTATTTATTGTTGATTCTAAATTTCCGCTGGCATTATGAAGATATATTTTTCTAAAGTGAAGTCGAGGAACTAATTCAACTAATTGACTGTAATTATTTCCATGCATCAATAATCTTGGAAAGGCTAAATAAAGTTATTATATATCATATTTGAACATTTTCTCGTTTCCTTCGTTCGTATTCCAAAGTTTATCAATGGAAGTAATTCGCCGTTAATTATGCTATTCAAGTCTTTTTACATCAATATTTCCCTAAAATAGTAATAGGCAGCACGCTCACTCGGTAGAGAAGATTATCTCCACATTTATGCACCTCTAAGCACAGTTGACATAAGAAGAGGGAGAAATGTTCCCTGGCACTGTACACAAAACTTTTAAAATACGATATATATATCAAAATTAGACCAGAAGTGCTTATTCCTTATACGATACTGGAAAAGAGTCAGCAAGAGCTAGTCCAGTGAAACTACGGCATCCTCATTCCAGGAAATGTTGTGAGAGTGAAGAATGTTAGGTACGAGGGTTGGGAAGCACCCGAATATTCAGATCCGATCCCTAAACAGCTTTCAGTATCATTCAGTACCATTCAGGTACAAGGTGACATTAAACGAAAGTTACTATACAAGATGTAATAGCACGTACCCGACAAACTTTAATGAAACTGTCAAATTGTTCAGTTTAATATTGATATGCTAAATAACTGGTGCTCACAAAAATATTTATATCTAAATTATAATGGATGAGAAACTAAATTTCACTGCTCACATTGAATAAATTGTAAATAAGGGAATGAAACTTTAAGATTTATATTAAGAACAATACATTTTTCGGAATCGTTACAATTAATAAAATTGTTGCACATACCCCTAGTTAGAAGTCTAATAGAACATAAATCCACAGTGTGGTCGCCCTTCTATAAAAGACAAATTCATAATGTAGGAAGAATTCAAAGAGAATTTTTACTTTTCATAAATTTTAAAGTTTACATACCTTTAGAGCACATAGATTACTGATCGTTAATGAGTATTTTAATTATTCTACCTTTAACGACCCAATCTTTTTATTAAAATTATTAAATTGTAAATTCGATTGTTCTGAACTCCTGCATTTAAGCAACCTATACATACCCAAACGAAATACAAGACAAAAATTAACATTTTACAAATGTATATCCCGTTCCAACTATAGTTTGCATTCCCCAATTCAATGCTTACACTTGGCAATTTAAAAAAAAAAAAAAGAACGAATTATTTCTAGCTGGTTATTATTGTTAACCACAACTTTTTACTTTATTTACTTATTTGTTATTAATGTTAAATTGACTTAGTGGATATTGTATTATTTGTCATTTCTGTTCCTTAATATTCCTGCGTATTATTAACTTTAGTGCAGTTTTTTCTTATTTCGAGTGTAATTAAATTTTTTGCATGTTTTCTATTTTTATTTTTTTATATGATTTTAAAATTATGTATCTGTATGTAAAAGGTCTCTGGGCGTTTAAATAATAAAATAAATAAAGTGGTTTCTGAGCTTAATTGGAGAAAAAAATGTAGATGGCGTTTTGGTTTCTTAATCTTAAAAAAAATAGGAATTAGACAATTAGGGTCATGGTGGAGGGTTGAGCAGTTATTCAACTGAGTGACCAGTGACGACATGTGAAAGTTTTTTATTTATCTGAAATTAAAAAAAAAACTTTTTTTTTTAATACATAAAAATTTCATCGGAGACAAATTTTTAGTAAATTGTTTGATTTTATCGGGTACGTGCATAGCAAAATATATTAAATTTCCAAATGTGATAAAAAAACACTTTCATTTCAAAACCACACCTGATCCCATGGAAATTATTCCCCTGAGGGCCTCTTGTGTGGAGTAAATATAAAAAAAATATTAAAAATTACTTTCTAGCCACCACTTTATCAATATATACGTATCAACATATTTAGAAAGCGATGCTTTTCTCATCAGGATAAATAATGTACTAAAAATAATGAGACGTATAGACAAATAATAATAAGCAAATAGAACAAATTACAAACTTAATAAACATTTGTCTATACTTGTGATTATTATTTTTTAGTATTCCGTATATTCCCAATAAGGAAAGTTTCGCTTTCGAAACATGTTGATATGCATATATTAATGAAGTAATTTTTAATTAATTTATTTATAATGACGCCACAAAGTGAATACCAATCTTTTGAAGAAATTATATAAAATATTTAAAAAAAGTTAAAAATAACAGCGATCTTAGGTTCTAGAACCGAAGAATTCACCGCCGTAGCAGACCTCTGTTTAAAAGAGTGAGACGGTTTTTTTTAATACCCACGCCGAGAAATTTGCGTGTTTCCAAAAGGTTAGTACCAACGTCATTACGTTTGCTGTGGAGGTCGGAAGCTCGGCGTCATAAAACTTGACCAAGATTAAATTTCTCTGGAGACATCAACAATTTAATTTGGCACTCAGTTCTTGCATAATAATCGTGATATTTTGTATGGTTACCAGTGCTGCCGCTGGAAAAGTACTTTATATTTAACTCATAATCTGAAACTGTCGCCACTTCATCTGTTTTTAGGGTTGAATTCTTGATGACTTTAAATTATTCAGGTGGTTAAACTTTTTTTTGATATTCTTAACCATGAGGAAAAAGTGGACAAAGTTATGCAGAAAGCGAAACTTTCTCCAACAAATTTCCAAATCGATGTTTTTATGTTTTCCTACAGTTGAGATTACCCACCGCTTTCCAACCCCGGTATAAGTAACTTGTGGTTACTCCTTCAGGGTGCATGTCAAGGATTCTAATTTTTTAATTAAATGAATCTATAATTTTTAAAGTACTCTAACCCTCAAGTGTCCATGGACAGCTTTCGCATAGAAGAAGGTTAGTCACAAACGCACATCAAATTGGTAGTTAGTACAGATACTGACAATGGCTTTCTGTCGATAACCGGAGTAATCCGAGATGGAATGTGAGTGCACCAACAAACCTATGAATAAACAAACAAGAAATACAAAAACAAATTATATTCAGAACAGAGCGTAGTCACGAAACCAGGGCAGTCTCCCCAGAGCAGTGCAAAGCCACTGCTTCCGACACGGGCTTCCGGCTAGGGAAGTATTGCACCAGTCACCCAGAGTATCCCTTAAGAAGAGTGTATCTGGGAGGTGGGGTGCGAAACACCTGAAGACCCTAGGGATATAGAGGGAATCCAGATGACCGGGAGCGTGCCGCTAGGTTGAGGAGACGGGGAGAACAGTAGCCGGCAATGAGTGCTCCATTGGGAAGTGCACAAGGATCCAGCCAGTGTCCGTTCCGACAAAAGCGATATGTATCAAAAACAAAAATAATAGGAGAGAATTGCAGGGACACGGGTTAGTTTCCACTACAGATAAATATGCTAAAACCCCGGGCGGTTCGTGACATTTTGGCGTGCTAAGATATTATAAGAAAACGATTATAAAAAAAATTGTAGGAACATTTTTAAGCTAGGGGGTTCAATTGACCAAATTGAACCCCCTAGCCAAAGCATTTTCGTACATTTAAAAAAAAAAAAAAACATTTTCGGCTACAACAACAATAATAAGATGGTTTTTGTTTTCAATATTCGCACTCTAGCACATAAAAATGTCACGAGCCGCCCCTGCTAAAACACAAAAGGTACCTAACGACCATTTACACTATGTTCTAAACTTGAATTCAATTATGTTCGCCATGACAACTTCTACATAGAATTTTATTTTATTTTTTATATACCTGTTTTAAAAAATCAAATAAAATTTTCCATTTAAAATTATCATAGCGAACGCAGTTACTCTCAAATTAAAAAAAAAAACCCGCATAAATGGACGTTAGGTACCTGTCGATATGCCTCGTTGTGGTAAAATTTTCAAACGCCTTTTTCTATGTTCATCTTTTTTTGGGTTGAACGCTTTCTGCATAACTACGTCAAATACAGATTGTTTGTTATTGGTTTATCTATTTAGTGACTTCTGATGGGAAAATCGCAAGGTGAGATACGAAAATAGCTTCGGAGGTTAATCGATGAACTAACTGAAATCGATCAACATTTACGATCGGTCAAAGATAATTAGACAAGTGACGAGGGTCTAACACGTTGTGTAATTACACAGATATTACGTTCCCAACCTTCAAACTGTAATATTATAGATTAAGCTTTATCTTAGGGATACTAAAACTTTGAAGAAGATATAATATTTTGATTAGATAATTTGTGGAGAGTTTTCCTGAATAGTTTTGAGAAATTACGCCGTGTTGCGATTCCTCCTATTTCAGCCAACGTTTATGACAGCGTTACAGTGTCCGTCATCAGGGCAGATGTGTAGATTGTGTGTTTATGTATATAGAAGTGATACCGCGTAGCGCGCTTTATCCCCCTAGGCCCGGTATTTCAACATAAAAATAATTTATAATACCTAAATACACACTATACCATAATTTACACATCTGCCCTGTTGGTGGACACTGTAACACTGTCCCAAACGTTGGCTCCAGGAGGAGGAAGCGCAACACTGTATAATATTCCAAAAACGATTCATGAAAATACTTTTGGCCGTGAAAACCAGAAAACATCAGGTCATGGGAGTGTTTAAATAAATATTGATTTTAATTAGGTAAAATCCTTCAAGTCGCAATTTTTGTGAATGTTACTTCTAAGTGGTGTCAGATAATTTCGAATTGACAATGTGCTAAAATAATTTTAGTTGAAAAAGGGTAGGGGATGCAACGCCAGACAACTAATTAACATACTATTTGCTTAATTCACACGCATACATTGTAATCTCTTTTCTACCTCATTTGATCTGATGGGGCAATGCTAATGATAATATTCATAATTTACTCATTAGAACACAAAAAGCCACCATGAAAATTATACTTAAAGTCCCTGCAAGAACTAGCACTGTCGAAATCTTCAAAAATCTGACATTATGTCAATAAAACAATTATACTCTAGAACAATACTAATTTACATTCATAAACACAAACAAAACAAGAAATAACAACAATCACACATATTAGAAACACTAGATCTCAGAGTCAAAAACACATACAACAAGGAACCACAAACACAACATTTATTTAAAAAAATCTTCTTTACTATGGTACTAAACTCTACAACAAAACATGAGTATCGTTTAAAAATCACAACAACCGTAATCAATTTAAAAATAAAATAAATGCTGGATGCGTTACATAGGTAGATCTGAAATAGAAAATATATAAACACCAAATACAGACTAAAACCGGAACCACTCAACTGCACTTAAAACACCTCACTTTACAATTTTTTTTTCATCAACACATCAATTTAATTGTAACGTAATTTTACATTTTATAAAAGAAATCCTCAGCCCGAGAAATCCCAGTGAGGAGATGATTATTTGTTATTTTTTTATAAAAAAAGAAGATAATAAAACATTATTATTATTATTATTACATACTCGTATTTACCTCTTCCTAGGGGATTCCAGACGTATTCATTCCCAACCAATTTCCAATCTAACTCCTTAGCGGAGTGTGGAGAGGTTACAGATGTAGAATACATTACAACAAATGAAAAATTGTTAAAATATACGTAGACAAGTATTACGAATAACAAATAGTACAACTAGAGTGAAATGTTGGAAGGAAAAGTACAAAAAGTCTTGGGGCAGTTTTACAACTATTTTGGTGATTAGGGTCAAAAGATAGTCTGTAAGTGACATTGAAAATTGAAAAGTGACATTGGTCAATGCAGCATCGTTGAGCAGTCGAGTCGCTCTGCTGATTGGCGTGTTCGGTTAAGCAGAAGTTGGAAGAAGAAGGAATGTGGATGCCATAAATCTACAGGCCATTCGAAATAAAAGATGTTCACTTCAACCAATAATGTTGATAAATCGTTTTAGATCGTTTCTTCTCGGTATGTTTCTTTGTGTTACACCTTTCTCGTGAGAAAGATCCTGAATGGTTTTCGTTGTGTAGGTACTTTTCATGGTTTATTTTTCTTTTCAATGGAATCTAAGTGGCCTGCTCCTTTTACGTTCATTTCAGCAGTGTGTTTGTTTTACCATTATGTTTGTGTGAAACTTGTCCATTAACTTATTGTTAAGCCTCTCAAAATATCACTTCAAACGCCTGCAGTTTAATCGTCGTCTGTTTTTGAAAAACTGTCTTTGACAAGGATAGTATGTATTATTAAAGAGTGGATCAAAATGATTTTTTTTGGTATTTCTGGGGTATCAACTATGTAACAATTTCTACACATTTTGTTTTGAAGAGTTTTATCCACTATGAAGGTTTGTTATTTAATTTTATTTATTTGCTACCGGTTCGACACTCCCGTGTCATTCACTGGCATTCTTAAAACTTAAATTAAACAAGTAATTAGACATTCTTAGGTGAGGGTAGAGGGATATAAACAAAAAGGCGCTAAGCGTCACTTCGCAGTCTGCTAACGTAAGCAATACAACAAATAATTTATCTATAAATTCTTAACGGAAATTTACGATAGTGTCCAAGGTTTTCAATGGCGTAAATTCTTAAAATGTAATTTATTACATTATATATGAAATACCTACTGCAATTTTGAGTAAAACGCTCGACAGGGCCTTTGCAGTTTTGTTAACTGCGCCCATTATAAACATGTTTCATTAAAATCCTTCCACAATATCAGAGAAAATAAGATTAAGAACAAAATGCGTTTATTAAAAATAATTCAGTAAATCTAGATTTTCACTGCTATTCCCTCAAATTTCCGGAATTTTTAAATTCTGTTCTACAATACAAAAGTTGTATGAGAATTTCTAAGCGGCGCGATTGTTTATTAAATAATTTATTTCACCGGAATAAGTCAGTTGAGAGAAGGCCTTCAGAGCGAGTGGAAGTCCATTTGAAATTCGATATTTTTGTCTGTTTTATCACGAATAGCTGGGGAAACAGGTATTAGACTGCCACCCAACTTACGGAAAGTAGGAATTACATATTTTCGATTTAATATTTTATAGTCACATTTCTTTGCAACGTTCTTCAAGATGGGCCAAAAAAGGATTAATTTATTATACTGCACAATATAAAAGACCTGCGAACTGGAGAAAAACAGATGAACGTGATACTGATCTACAAGGTTATCTGTGCGGGCGGTAAAAGGCCATTCTAAGGAATGAACGAAATATTTTTTAAATCCGTACATTTTTTGTGTCTACATAATTTACAATAGTGACGCCCCCGACTGCATATATAAGTAAACCGATCTGTGCTTATCAAAATACGTAGTTTTGGCGGCTTTCTTGAATTTATAGATATTCAAACCGATTTGGTTCAAAAATGGTAAAAGTCATTTTAGGGGGGTGCTGAACTCAAACCTAATGTCAAAACCTAAATTATTTTTACTCTCCAATTTCTTCGGATAGGCACAGCTTTTTAGCATATATATATATATATATATATATATATATTTTTTTTTTTTTAGATTAATTTATTAATTAAACGTTTTGTTACATGATATAATACAGATTTTATTTATAGATTTTATACTATTCTTCCATTAGAAGCATTTGCTTGTAGATGGAAGAAGAGTGTACATTATTTATTATTGGTAATTAAAGTAATATAATACATGGTACATGTATATGTATGCAATACATTTTTATTAAGAAAAAAAACATAGTATATAGTAAACGTGTAATAAAGAGATATTTGTATTACATATCATAATTAGGATAGTATACTAAAAAACAAGCGTTTCAAAGAAAAAAGAAGTGTTATCGAAAACAAGTAAATTTCAGAATATTTGCAAGGCAAATTTAGTTGGAAACTTTTTTTTTTTATTAAGACTGTCTTTAAAATATTTCTTAACAGAGTTAAATATTTGGATTTTGTCGTGAATGCATCTGATCTCTTCCGGTAGTTGATTGAAAAATGCTCGTCCTTGGTAAGTATAATGTAGCTGTGCAAATGAAATATTTAATTTTGGGCATGGAAAAATATGTTTAATACGCATGACATATGGATTTCAAGCAACTGTACCCAACCCGTTTCATGCTTGAAACCGAAATGAAAGTTTTTGCAGATCTTCTGCTGAGTCATGGCTTCAATTATATTTTAACTTTAAGAAAAATAAATGATTTACTTTATTTTCAACAGGTTAATTGAGTTTTTAGAAGAAACGATTGACTCACCCTATAAAGTACATTTGTTATCTTTTAAATATTTATTTTTGTGCACAGTGTTGCATTTAAAAGTAGACAAAACTTGAGGGCGTTGAGATCGTTAAAAAGGTTTTAAACGACAACACCAAAATGGCTCATATGAAAGTTAAAGCCTGTTTAAAAAAGCGCAATGGTCCAAATGCATATTTTTTACTTTAACCGAACTGTGTTCAGAAATTAGTGGTACTTTTAATTAACCATATATTAGAGTTTTAATAAAAATAAAACAATAATTCATTCACAGATGAAAAATATAAATAAAAAAGTTAATATATTCGAGTTACGTTGTTTTGGATTGTTTCTTTAAAACGAACTTTCAAAATCGAAAGTAAATAAATCTACGTGTAGGATAAATTTAACAGACAAATTGAATAGCTTGGTGGTACCAAAAGTAATGAAAAAAAATCACTCATCATTAATTGTCTACATTTTATTGCCAAGCTATACGTCGTATTCTTTCAAAAGTAGGTAGGTACTAACCTAAAAAATATTTTTTTAATTCAAATTTACTATTACAAATGTTATTTTTGAATTTAAGGTCACTGCTTTCGTTCATACACTATTTTATATAACTTTAAAATGAATTTACTACGGCTGATGTAAAAATAGTCTTAACACGGCTTCGTCAGACATTTGAAATCAGTAAAATGAACGAGTAGTATGGAAGACAAATCACGGGATATAAATAATAATAAAATTGCCACGGCCGAGATTCAAACCCCTATCACTTGGCTTAGAAGGCGAAAGTGTTGACCACTATACCACCAACTATTATAAGAACAGTGGCATAAATTCATTGTTATGTGTAGTGAAAATAAGAATTACCTATTTTAAATTTCAGATTGTGATCAATTTAAAAAAAAAAATATATTTTTTGATTTTTAGTATTAGAATGTTACGTACAGTTACATACTCCGTATTACATATCACAACCGAAATTATGTTGTTTAATTTTGAGGAACGTAAACAGTTTATCGAAGAGATCAATCACTTTGTGGCTTGACATTATAATTTAAATGAAGGATTTTTTGTTTGTTTTAAACCTCTTTATTTTATTTATATTAATGCATTATCGACCGGTTTCGGTTGAATTGAACTTTCATCAGGAGTGTACACATATACACTAGATCTATCTAGTTTATATGTGTACGTTATAATGTATAAATATAAATAAAAAAAAATCGTTTAACTTAAAACAGTTTTAATACTTGTATATCCAGAAGAGGATGATGACAAACAGACCAATTATCGATATTTGACAGTGTAATGGATACATCTATGTTCCATTGGTCATGGATGAAATTTTTGTTGCATGCTGAAAATAGTTCTGTGACCTAGTAGTTTTGGTCAGAAAACACTGGTTCAATTTCAGTTCCAGAGTTCATGATTTTCTTTCGAAACTCGCTTTCTGCAGTATCAAAAATTATAGACTCAATTTCGCATATTCTTCTCTGATACGCGCTGTCGGCCCGGGATTTTTCTTTACAGAGACATCCAGTTTGCTCAAATTGGTGATACTCAACAACAAATGCTCTTTCTAGTTGGAGGTTCGAGACGAAAGGTACGATGCACTACATTTACGATAGTAGCCATTTTACTCAGAACGAATGTGAAATGGATGCTTGGCGGCGCGAGCACTCTAGTGGTCATTTGCGCAACTATGAACGATCTAGATCTACATCTAGGCGGGATTCGAAACTTTCGTACCTCTTTCAATTGCTATGTAGTTTTTTCACATATGGCGTATAAATCAGGAAATATAGCCGTACCAAATAGAGTCCACCTTTTTGGATAACCGTGTAAATAAAACAGTATGAAGGTACTTTATCTATGCGTCATATTATAAGTTTAATTCTTACAAGTGAAAAAATTCACAAAGGAAAGCAAACAGCCCTGATAAACAATTTAGAAAACAGGAAAATAACTTCATTATCGTATTCATTTGTCGATTAAATGAGGAATTTTCGTGGTATTCACGTTCTTTGATGTGCTTGGTATATTCGTGCACCGTAAAAGTTCCTACTCCGTGATAATTCCGTATGACATCCTTTGTCAGTAATGAAAAATGGGGTAACACCAATTGGAGCGCGCTGTGTGTTGGGACAAGTGGTTTCATTGATTGTTTCTAATTTTCAAACATAATAAAAACAGCGATAAAACTCATTTGGAAAAACAAGATGGTGATATTGGTGATCATAGAAAAAAAAATATATAACCAGCTGTTTAAAATAAAGCTGGAACAATACATACCATATTAAAAAAAAAATAACAGATCCAGTCAATCAACACAATGTGATCCGACTTCCGAATTGTAATAAACCAGCCCGAACATAGTTTTAAATGTAGTTTAAAACCGATCCGTCAGCAATGAAACAAATTTCTCAATCATAAATGTGGAATATTAGATAGAGCAAATGCGGCTCACTCCATACGCGAATACTATATACTCGTATATGATAATAATAATATTATTTTAAATGATTAAACTAATGTTTGTAAGACAAGATTTTTTATGCATAGCACAAATATTGTAACAAATTATTATAAGCAATAATTATTAACCTGAAAAATCATACAAATTGAATAATCTTCCGAGAAAAAATACATGTTGCCGACGGGACACGAACCCGCGACCTTTTGTTGCGGTCGAAAAAATCACCTCAAGGGCGCTGTACAAATATTTCTTGACTAATTATGTACAAACAGATACAGAAAAACATACTTACCTGGCAGGTCGCTTCAGATGAACAGAGTTTTAGAAAAAAATATTTATAGAGATGATAGTTTTACATGGTTATTTGTTTCTCCTTTTCTATTGATGTTACATTTATTAGATGATTGGTGGCACAAGAAGAGTTGGTATTTATTGAAATATTGGTATTAATTTTTAGGACTGGAAAGTATTCATAAAATGAATTTTAGGACTCGAAAATCTCTATAAAATTACCTTAAAAAGCGTAAGAAGATTTTAATAAATATTAACTTTATTTATTTATTTATTTTTTTTACACTTTGGTTATTTACAGTGTTGCGGGCTGTGGACGCATTTGACGCATTTGGATGCGTGAATTTTTAATTTAATTTTATCATTTTATTTTATTTTTTATTTATTTATTTAATGACTTTAGGTAAGTACTAACCGGCTAGCCTAGCTAAGCAATTTACAGGTGAATTTCTTCAATTTATGGATACGATTGTCTGAAAGATGTGTTTTAAGTTTAGTTCTGAATTCTGTCGAGTCTTTGATAATAAGTCATGCGGCAGTTCATTCCAGGCTTTAGGTCCTGACACTCCGAAAGCACGATCACCGAACTTAGTATTAGGTGTGCGCTTTGGTTCCTTCAACCTGCCGATAGCTGATGACGCTGCTGATCTATATATTTAGTTTAAATTGTACCTATCGTTCGTGAACGACTCATTGCTAGATGGAAGTGTGCCGTGTCCACGAGCCCGAAGTAAATATTATTTTCCCTACATCTAATTTTTTAGCCCTTTCGAAAAGATTATTAATTGGCCTGTCTTATTTATGCCAATATTGGGATCTGATTGGAGTCAAAAGATTTTATTATTTTCGGCGTGCATCAGTAAAAATACTACAAATAATAAAAGCACTACAGGGGTTATATGTTGATTAAAAGAAGCATTACAGTTTTTCTTTATATATTTGTGGCTGAAAAAATATGCATACAGATTGAAGTTTTCTATTTTGGTATGTTTTATATACTAGAGCAGTGTTTCACAAACTACCTACAATGGCACCGAGCCATGAAGAAACATGCCGGGTCGCGTAAATTCCGTCACCGGTCTCTATGGTATACCCAACCTAACCAGTTTAAGGCGATGCAATGCGAAGTAATGCAAAATCATATCTTTTTAGTTTGAAAATTTGATATTTGATATATTATAGATTATTTAATTAAATACCGCAAGTAGAACACACTTTGGCCTTTAATTTAACCGCTCATTTTTTGGTGAGTCTTTTCCAGCCCAAGCCCAGAAAAAAATAACGTATCAGATATAAAAAAAAAGTTTAAAATGCAAAACCTTCCACTTACAAACATTTGATCGGATATTGTTATATTGTGGCAAATAATTTTTTTTTGGAATTACACTAAAATATTTTAATATTTATGTCTGAGCTTTACAAAATAAAACAAAACACGGATTTCGGGGATTATTTTTTTCCGTAAATCGAAACATTGTTATGCGGCCGGTGTTAAAGCGGGAATTTCAACCTTTTCGCCATCTGCATAAGGAGTGCGTTATTTCGTCCGAATTTCACGAAGTGGATCCCCTTAAGGCCGCACCCTCACGGGTAAGTATGAAATTAAATTCAACAGCGTACAGCAAACATGCTGGCAATGCAAGTATCATGAATTGAAACATTTATAGATAAATTTATGAAAACATTAATAACGCACTCAGAATCATAGTATGCAAGGCTGATGTAAGCGTAATGAGTAAGATTAATAAAGGGACGCTTAGATGTTTGGGCATGTAGAGCGAATGAACAAACAAAGGAGTGAAGGAGAATATATGACGCGAATATAAACGGAAGAAGAAGCTGGGGATGCCCGAGGAAGACATGGCATGATAAAGTGAATCAAATACTTGAGTCGGGTCATGCCAGAAGTAGGAATAATAGAAGTGAATGTATGAATGTGAATGAAGCAAGAAGTATATGCCAAGATTGAGTTGTTTGGCGGTCCGTCCTCTCTGCCTACCCCTGCGGTTAAACGGAGTGATGGTTAGTTTTGTTAGTTAATATGGGAATGGTTCCTTCTCAGAGCTCACGAGAATGTGATTCTTTAAAGATATTTTGATAAGAATTCCATACAGAACATGGGAATGGTTTCTCTCTCAATAGAATTAAAATTAGGTTTTAGATGTAAAAACACTTTATTCAGAACATGTGAACGGTTTCTCTCCTGAATGCTAAATCATGTGATTTTTTTAAAGATAGTTTTTTGATAATATTAATAGTTGCGCTTTGAACATGGGGATGGTTTCTCTTCCGATCCCCTACGTGCTAATGGTTAATTTTGATTTTTGATATGTGGAAATACATTTAGAACATGGGAATGGTTTCTTTCCAGATTGCCCAAGAAATGAATTCTTTATAGATAAATTATCATTAATAAATGCATTCAGAACACGGAGATGGTTTCATTCCAGGGTGATCGGAATGCTATCGATTAATTTAAAAAAAAACACATAAAAAAATACGAAAATTTAATTCATATTTCATCCTCCCCATTTTTGGGTCACAAATAATAAATATAAAAGTAAATTCCGGGCCACGGTAAAAAAACAATGGGAAACACTGTGCTAGAACAACACCGAGTGTGCAATCTATTTTCAATTAATGTTTTGATTGGTTATTGAATGACGAATGGATGTTATCGGAAAACAAATGCAGATTTTATTGAACGGGGCATGACGCATAAAATAACAGTAACTTTTGATTTAAAAATAACAGTGAATTAAAAAAAAAAACATTATTTAGAGTTTGCTTTTAATTCGACCAAATTATTGAGAGGCAATCATTCTGAACCGAATCGTTGCATTGTTTCAAATGGTATTAGCTATTCAACTATGTAATAACTTATTGAAGCTTATAAACCTCATTGTAATATATTTTTAATCATTGAAAATAATATTAACAACTCTCAAAATGAAACATGAAACCAAAAATACACAGAAAAGAAAACGATATAAGTAATGTAACATGAAACCGAAAAGAAACAGAAAAGAAAACGATATAAGTAATTTAACAGCAAGAAAGTATATATGTGTAATGGATATTTTAGTGTTATAGTGTAGAAAATTTTTGTTTCAATTTGAAAATTTTGAAGTTATACAGAAATAACAGAGATTTGTTGAGGAATGTTTCTGCATCTAGATCATTCAGTCATAATTGTACTTCTTTAACGTAGAGTGAATTGCTGTTTGAATTTCTTTTGGTAAATGGTTAAAAGTGCGAGGACCAGTGAGTGTTGCCATTTTCGTTGTTTTCGTTGTTTTCGTTGTTTTCGTTGTTTTCGTTGTTTTCGTTGTTTTCGTTGTTTTCGTTGTTTTCGTTGTTTTCGTTGTTTTCGTTGTTTTCGTTGTTTTCGTTGTTTTCGTTGTTTTCGTTGTTTTCGTTGTTTTCGTTGTTTTTGTTGTTTTCGCTGTTTTCGTTGTTTTCGTTGTTTTCGTTTTTTTGTTTGTTTTGTTTTTAAAGAAATATTGCAGAGTTTGTAGAAAAATAGTTTTTGGATATTCAATAATTTAGATTCTTTTGTACATACGTCAGTTGGAGATGTTTTACTTTTTATTAAATACAACTTTCATTATATTTTTTTGAGTAATTTGTTGAGGTTCAAAAAATGCACCAAGTGCACCTCCCCACCCAATAATACCGTAAATGATGTATAATTGCACCAAGGAAAAATAAATCATTTTACGATTGTCATTATTGAGAACTTACTCAATTAAGTTTATAGACAATATACATAAGATACCTCAATTTTTAAATTGTTTTATTGGTCTAAGTGTGCCAATTCAGATTTGTGTCAATAGATTTACCCAAATAATTTATATTTTCAATTTTAATGAGTTCATTGCACTGCGAGCATGTTACTTGATTGAAATTAGCATTGTGTAAACTGATTTTGAGGATTGGTAGGTTTGTTTTTAATAAAGGTTAAATATAAAGTTTTACTGCAGTTTAAGTAGAGTTTGTTAAATTTTAGCCATGTTGAGATAAATGCAATACATTCAGTTGCCTTGGAAAATGTTTTAAGTCAAGATTGTTCATTTACTATTATTGTTGTGTCACCGGTGTAAGAAACAATTTTTCCAGGGATTACATTACAGGGACATTACATAATTCGTTTACATAGATTAAAAACAAAATCGGGCCAAGGACAGTTCCCTGTGGTACACCATTTTTTTATCGGTTATTCAGAACTGCAAATATTCCTTTCTTTCCTACATAGTTGGTGAGAATTTGTCAAACATTTAAAGTGGTTGGTGAGAAATTTTCAAACACTTTTTTTTTTTAAATGTATTCCATCCTTTTTATCACAGGAAGAAGAAAAGGTGGTGGGTAATCAGTTATATTCAAATATCCCAACGCACAGAAGTACAAATGAATTGCAAGATCTAGAGGACAACGATCAAGTGAACCAAATACTTGAGTAGGGCCATATCACGAGGCAGAATATCATAAGAGCAGTGGCGGTTCGTGACCTGTCTCACTGGGAGTTCAATCAGAGATAAAAAAAACTGAGAAACAAATTCCTTCTATGAAAAAGAAAATACCATGTTGCTCTTTTCCATACTATGTACATTTTTCTCTAGATCTAAAGGAATTTCATTATATCACTGCACCAGAAATTAGCACCTAGCGACAAGAAACAGTTCGCTGATTTATTAAAACGTCCGAGACTAATATAATGCCACAGGTTACAAAACAAATTATTACGATAATCACTTTACTGTTGTTACAAACTTTACTGTTCGTTTTTTTAATGTAAAAAAGCATTATCTTCAGTAATCAATTTATTTTAATAACAACTTAAAGCACGATAATCGTAGAAAACACAAATCTTCAATATAGCTGCGTATATACCGAAGGATTGCATGCTCGGAACGGTTTTCCGCCAAAGCGCCACGAGAATGACAATGTATGAAATATTCCACAGGACAAAAAGCCCCATAGACACTGAATTTATAATGCACATATGAAATTCATTTCGGACTCGCTCTCGGGTAGTATTACCTATACTGAGAGGTGGATTTTTAAATATCGAATTTGAATGGCGCGCTGTTTAAAGCATGGTAAAATTATAACATACGTTTGTTTTATTTTCTTACACATTTTTATGGGAGTTAGTTAGAATTAGTTGACCGCACAAACCGCCACTGCAGAAGTGTATGTACGTACGAATGTGAACGAACCGAGGAGTCTGTTCCAAGACGGAGGTATATTCTTTCTGAATACCCCTACGGAGATACGGCGTTATAGTTACTTAGTTGTAGATTTATCCAATCAAAAAGCTCAACGAGGAAGTATTATTATCATCATTGTAAATCTTTCGTTCCCATAGTTTTCTCCTTTAAAAGTGAGTTATAAGAGCTCTTAAGGATTTTCTTGTTCCTGCTTGGAAGAAAACCTATAAATGTCCACTTAGAGCAATATCAGATTTCAATGAAATCCAGGGGCGGTCAGGACCAGTAATATTTCTTATAACATTCCAGAATGGTTGTACTGTTTTACTTGGGTAACAATTTTTATTTGGCGAATGGTAAATATGTTTTCATAACATATACTCGTATGTCTATAACGATTTTTTTTAACTGTCTTTAAAGTATTCAGCTAATTTACTCCAATTTAAATTGCATTTTGACGAATAAACGAGTTAATGAATAAAAGACGTAATGAATTAATGAATTAATGAATTAATGAATTAATGAATTAATGAATTAGTGAATTAATGAATTAATGAATTAATGAATTAATGAATTAATGAATTAATGAATTAATGAATTAATGAATTAATGAATTAATGAATTAATGAATTAATGAATTAATGAATTAATGAATTAATGAATTAATGAATTAATGAATTAAAGAATTAATGAATTAATGAATTAATGAATTAATGAATAATGAATTAATGAATTAATGAATTAAAGAATTAATGAATTAATGAATTAATGAATTAATGAATAATGAATTAATGAATTAATGAATTAATGAATTAATGAATTAATGAATTAATGAATTAATGAATTAATGAATTAATGAATTAATGAATTAATGAATTAATGAATTAATGAATTAATGAATTAATGAAATAATGAATTAATGAATTAATGAATTAATGAATTAATGAATTAATGAATTAATGAATTAATGAATTAATGAATTAATGAATTAATGAATTAATGAATTAATGAAATAATGAATTAATGAATTAATGAATTAATGAATTAATGAATTAATGAATTAATGAATTAATGAATTAATGAATTAAAGAATTAATGAATTAATGAATTAATGAATTAATGAATAATGAATTAATGAATTAATGAATTAAAGAATTAATGAATTAATGAATTAATGAATTAATGAATAATGAATTAATGAATTAATGAATTAATGAATTATGAATTAATGAATTAATGAATTAATGAATTAATGAATTAATGAATTAATGAATTAATGAATTAATGAATTAACGAATTAATGAATTAATGAATTAATGAAATAATGAATTTTGAATTAATGAATTAATGAATTAATGAATTAATGAATTAATGAATTAATGAATTAATGAATTAATGAATTAATGAATTAATGAATTAATGAATTAATGAATTAATGAATTAATGAATTAATGAATTAATGAATTAATGAATTAATGAATTCCGGTTAAAGTAGAATAAAATACTGAAAGGAATTACGAAGTGTTCTTGGTGTAACCTTAAGTGATCAGTTCAGGTATGGGGGCTCCATCGAAGCCAGAGTAAAGTTAGCCTCTCAGAAGCTGGGCGTATTGTAAAGAGACCGCAGATACTTTAATAGTACACACTTACTGACTGTACAAATCGCAAGAGCCCCAAAATGTCTTAAAAAAACTCATGACTCTGTGCAGAAACGGACGGTCCGTTTGATAGATTCGCCAATCTTAACAAACTGATTGCAATCTTTGGAGCACAGACGACAGGTGGGAATACTCTCCTTGTTCTACCGGTATTTTAATGGATGATGCTCTGAGGAACTAGCGTCATTGATCCTGTCGGCACCGGTGCATAGTCGGGAAACACGCCAAACGTGCGCCCAATATTTGCACATGAGAACGGGTCGTTTCTACGACTCGTTATTGTGTTCAATCTATTAATGATCTGTGTTTCCTCCATCCTACAACATGGGTCTCTTCAAGACCCACGTTCACTCCTTCCTATCTTCTAAAAGACCCCTCCACACAGCATCCCCAAAGATTATATTGGCCTTTAGGGAAATTATTTCCCTCAGGGCCTCCTGTGTGAAGTTACTGTAAAATAAAGGTACATTTAAATACCAAATCTCAAAAGCAAGCTACTTCACAAACTCGAAGGAAGTTACATCAAATTTGTCGAATCAATTCGATGGATTCAAAGGTTCCTACCTATTTTTTTGATAAACAGCAATGGCCCTGTGGCTCTTGTACATACAATATACGCCAAAGAGACCATTCACTTGTTCTTCCCCGACATTGAACCGCTGTATTTGAGGGTAGTTACATCTGTTCCTCATTAAACTTTGGAATGAAATACCACTATCTATTCGAAGATTGACATCGCTGCAGTGCTTCAAGTTGTTCAGCAGCGAATGGTTGCTGACTGCACAGTCAGCCGCACAACATCATAATTGATAGATAATGAAATGGATACTTATGTTAGTGATTTTGTAATTTTAAAAATTAAAACCCTTTTTTGTTTTATTTTATGTAAGTGTAAGTCTAGAGATTTTATGTAAGAATATGTAACTTTAAGTTTAACTGATTTCTAGAGGCACTGAAGACCAGTGAACTTTTTGTCAATTGCCAAAATGAAGTATTTTCTAAAAATAATATGATGTATTAATAACTTATTGATAAATAAATGCCTTTATTATTATTATTTTTTCCCCATCCCCACTTCCTTCATCATATTTCAAATTGGGTATGTCAACAGAGAAGAGAATCAACAAAAGTGCTTTAACAGATGAGGGGAAGAATCTAAATTTAGCAGGGTGAGTGGTGAGCCTGGAGGCATGTCCCTTTCAGTGATGCGCCAATAAATAAATAAATTCCAACACTATGCAGACAACTCGCATTGCACCGCAAAGCATTAGTATTTACTCTTCGAAAAGCAAATCTGCTAATGATCAACTTGTCCTTTTTACAATTGTGTAGAATTTATCGCCAATATTCTTCACGTAGCTATTGTGCCAACATCGAAAACTAACCCAAACCGCCAATTTAAGTAAAACAGCAATATATAAAAAAAAGTTCGGCTTGTTTACATAAACAGAATATTTTGTTAGAATATTTAGTTCGACCCTTTTCGAAACGGCAAAATGACGCAGTCGCATTGTCGTCATTTCGGTTTGACAAGATTGTTTAACAAAACTGTTAAGAATTATATTGAATAAGCTTAAAAAATTGAAAAATAACGATTTCCCGTTGTTTAATGTAACGCAATATTTGTGATTATTCTCTCCATCACTTCTATTTTGATACCATTTTAATGCATGTTATTCCTTCAAATCTTCTAATGATCTTTATACGGCAGTCAGCATATGAATGATAGCGGAGTTCATTAAAAAATGAAAATTTGCTGGTGCCAAAATGGATTTCATGTGATCTTTGCCACAACGTAAAAATGGTACGGTTAGATTTTGCTTCGGGCATGTCTATGTGATTCTGACGCCAGTGTTCTTGTGTGATATCGCTTAAAAAACATCACCAAATGAAAGAATCGGAACAAATGAATCGGTTACTATTGAACGATAGACCTATGAGACTACTCTTGATACGAGACATCGTCAGATTTTGATAAGGTCACAAAAAATTGATCGAAGACACCATTCTCAGAGCTTAAATGGCTTTATTTTGATTGCTAGTCTGACTCTGTTGGCTATCCTTAAATAGAAAACGATTTATGTTACATCTCTGAGAATGGATATATTAAATAAATGTTTGAACTTCGCTAGCAAGAGAATTCTCGCCTTTGTTTCAGTAAGAAGTATTGTGCGAACTACAGAGAAGACAGCGCTGTAGTAGTCATGTTTCAATTAGACTCAGCTCTTTTTAAGTGCTTCCCTCTATAAGACAAGGAGAAGAAATTTCTAAAATGATCATTTGATACATCCAAGTTTCTGGGTCAAATCTTTGACGAAATTTCATCACAGTTTTTTTTGGTATTTCAGAGAAAAGCTCTTAGGAGCTTTATTTTTCTGAAACAAAAGATAAGTAGCGAGCTTCTCGTTTGTTCGTAAATTTATACATGTTTAAAATTGCTTGCTTTGCTGGAAATCACAGGGGTGAGAGCGAATCAATTTCTGGTAGAACCAAACCTTTTTCTATTTACCCACTGTTCAGCAATTGAAAAATTTAGAGCAAAAATTATGAAGTTTAAAAAAAAGTTACAGTTGAATATATATTAAAGGTACTATAAAAATGACCCCGTCCAAACTGATGTCAGAATGGATGGACTTGCCTTAACGTACCATTTAGACGACTGGAGGCAAAGGTCTAGTTCAAATTAGTAAGAAAATTATAAAACATCTGTAAAAGAGTCAAACTAAATACCCTAACAAAATATTCGGTTTTTGTAAACATGTCAAACCTTTTCCTTTTTTGCTGTTTTACTTAATTTGGCAGCACGCCTAGCTCGCCCCCTCCCCCCTTAGTTAGGTTTCTTCCCCTTGTGTGTTAGGGAATTTCTACGTAATATTTGCTTTGTGCGCTGTGAGATGAAATTAATTGCGTTAGCTAAAATGTCACACAGAAAAAACTACGCACATTTCATGATGCTGAAATATTGGAAGATTGATGAATTAAGGGGAGAGGATGAAATGATGTCAGAAAAAAGTTTGGAGAAACTTGATATAAAGATCTGGTAGATTGGTGTAAGATTGAGTAGATTCTAATCAATTTGAAGACTTTTTTTGGTTGCCAGCCAATGACATTACAAACTATAGACACGTTATTGTCTAGCAATATTAACACAAAATTTGGCACTAGTAACAAATATTCTTACGTTCGGAGTAAATTCTTAATTCAAACACTTTTCATTTATGACAAAGATGGACAGTCAAACGGTATGTCTGTTGAACACGATGGATGTCCGTACGTCGTTTTCTTAATTCGAAGTTGCGTCGAACATCACGGGTTAGAATGAGATGACAGTACGCCTACTCGCTATTTCACTTTATCTAATGACATTTAACATATTCTGGAAATATATTTCCATTGTTTCATTGTTTGTTTGAAATGTCATTGATGTTTACCGATTACAAATATTGTATTATGTATAATATTAAGTGATTTGCGTTTATTTACGAATGCAATGTTATTCCATGGCTTTTCACTATTGTGTGCCGTGTAATGGAAACAGCTTTTCATCACAGAGGAGGGTATTTTGGCGCTTATTTGTATGATTTGGTTAGAGACAGCAGACGACCTCATAGGACACAACAGTTTACTATTAAATCAAAGCATGGCAATTACCGTATCTTTTTCTTGCCACTTTGTGAGCCCTATAATAATAATAATAATAATCGGATGATTTTTATAGCGCCGTTCTTGTGAAAAATCACCTCAAGGGCGCTGTACAAATCTTACTTCCTATTCTTAACTTATTCCTATATTAATTAACTTTTTTTTTTTGGACACTATCATTACACATTATTTATAGACCATATAAAGAGATGCAGTTAGATTATCAAAATTAAATACGGCTTGGTCTAAGTTTTCATACATGTTTAATTGAAAACAAAAAGAAGCTAACTGTATTTATTCCTTATGATATATTGCAAGACGCTAATACAAATGATAGGAGTTATGTGAAGTTGGGCGGCGGGTGGGGACTGGGGCCGGGGGTACTGATCCTTTCTTCCAATCTTCCATAATGTGTCTATTGTTTGTAACGTCATTGTTGCCAGCTGGTTACAACAAGGAATTCCAGCGAAAAATATTACGATTTAACAAAAATCATATAGATCAGCAAACGACGATTCTGAATATGTGAGTTTTATTATATATAATTTCAAGTAGAATTTATAAAGCGTTATTTAAAAGTGAATAAAAAACCATCTCATAAAAACACTCTGTTATGTTGGTACCGTTGCACTCGGAACATTTGACGTCACGGGTCTCGGCCGTGTGTATTCTGGTTTTTGATTTGTATGTAGGTTTTTAATTGTACAGATTGTTTTTTTTTGTCATGGCTCAATTTAAACTTAATTTGGGTGACTTTAAGTTCTATGATTGTTGTTCAATATAAAATAAATATGAATATTCATGTGCAAACCAATTGTCAATACAGATGTTCTGATAAAGCGTTAATGCTAAATACGATCATTATTCTTTGAGTTATAGTTTCTAAAAAGGTACATCATTTTATTACTTAAGTTTAGTTATGGTTTACTATGAATAAAATATAAAATTATGTACGGTAAAGTTCACCCTTGGTTTTAGTAAATTGCGTACATATTGAAAAATTTATTGCAACTTTAACCTACTTTTATAATAACATGTAAATGAGAATTGATAGTTTTCCTGGATTATGTGAGAAAATACGTGGTTGATACATACATCTCTCTGTATGTTTGTTCTATGGACGAACGTATTGTCTGCTTAGAATAAAACCCCTGGGATTCAAAAGAAAATTTTATGAGGAAGAAAAAGTTTTTCCCGCCCAAAGAATGTCAGACTGCTGTTCGAAGTTTTATCGCACGCCGCTAGATGGCAGTAGACGCAGATTAGAATTTATTTTATGAACTGAGTAGACGCCTTACTGTGTTTTGTTTCATTTTAGCGAATACAACATTTAGACCGCCAATGATTGGTGTGGATATTTTTTACTGGATGCTCCAAGGAATCTTTTAACTTATCTTAATGAATTTTGTCAAGTTTGTACTAAAATAAACTAAATATATAATATACAGATGTAGATAGAAAAATATGACACAATAATGTAGCAGTGAGGCATGGAACTGGCAACGGAAAGATAAAAGCAGGTTGGATGGTGTAGAAATGAAATCACCGAGACATACGTATCATACTTTGATTTCTAAAAACTGTCAATATCATTTTTAATTAATTCCCGTATGTTTTTTGGTTGCTACCTTTATATCATGACTACAAGATTCTACCGGATTTTTTTTGTAATCTTTAGATAGTGTCTCGGATATACCTATTCGATTTTTATTTCAGTGGGAGATCCATTGATTTTTTCTACAAGTTAAGGATTAATATTCAATTTCGGAATAACTTATTGAAGCATACCTGATTGTATAGGATATGGATAGGTATATCCGAGACACTATCTAAAAAAAGTTTATGTATAAATTCGGATAGAATCTTCTAATCACGATCAAAATGTAGAAGTCGAAAATATGTGGGAAGTAATCGATGATGAAATTAAGAGTTAATTGAAGTAGTATACCGATAAAATTGACGAGACGGATTGGGGTAGCCGTAGCTCAGTGGATTAGAGTGCAAGATCCCGGATAGACCATGAGGTCCTGAGTTCTAGTCCCAGCTGCTACCGTTACCTTTTTCTTTCTGTGTCTTTTCGGTTTCATGTTTCATTTTGAGAGTTGTTAAAATTATTTTCTACAATTAAAAATATATTGCAATGAGGTTTATAAGCCTCAATAAGTTATTCCAAAATGAAATATTATTTTTCTGTGCAATAAAGAAATATGATCAATGTTCATACCCAATTAAAACGAAAATAAAACATTAAAATTTTCGAAAATACAATGTAAAATATGCGGAATTTTCTAAATATTACGTCTCTATTTTGTTATCATTATGCAATATTCAACAAAAAAGTAATAATTTTTCGGATTCTGAATTGATAAAACTTGGTTGCAAATAAGTTGGTTTTCCAGTCTTGGATTTGACAGAACACAGACTCGAAATGTATTAAAAAAGCTGAACTGGTAGAATGTTGATGAAAGGCAGGCCACTGGGGATTCCCTTCTTTTCTTGCCTCTCTCTGATGCTTTATCTCTCAGTTTTCTCCGAACAGAGTTCCGTAAGCTAAGAATTTTACTGAAAAAGTCAATGACATAACATACTTATAGACATGTTATTCTCTAACAAAATTAAAACAAAATGTGCCACGAGTAACAAACAGGCTCGAGTTTACAGTAAATTCTTAATTCCAACATCATTATTGAATGACAGAGACGGTCATTTAAAAGGTATGTCTCTTGAGCGAGATGGATGTGCGTCCGTACGTCATCGTTTTCGTAATCCAAAGTTGCGTCTAGTTAATAATAATAATAATAATTCTAGTCAATTTCTGTAGCGCAGTTTTGTGAAGGTTCACTTCAAGTGCGCTTTATACTAACTAACCTAACCTAATTAAATTGTAAAATAACAGATATGCTACATAGATATCTGTTTTTATAATATATACAATATGCAAATTAAAACTATGACATAAAATATTCATGAGCAGGTATTATAAAATAACAATTTAGAAACTAAGGGTGTAAATAATCAAATATAAAGTAGGTACAAATAACAATAAATTAATATGATCGGACCTACTAAGAAAGGATCTACTGCTCGAAGGTTGTCTTTCTTATACTCATGTGTTGCTAAGTTTGCTATCTCACTTTTTCTAATGACGTTTTAAATTTTCGTGAAACAATGGAATAATATGTATTTACATTGTTTCATTGCGTGTTTGTCAAGTGTTGGTAATGTCCTTGATTGTTTCCAGATTTCAATTATTGTATTATGTATAATATTAAGAAATTTGTGAGTATTTACCGATGAAATATTACTAGTATTTATCGTGTTTCTTTTACTGATGTTTTGCGTGTATTTAACACTTTTGGCATTTATTCGTGTAATTTTATTTGTAACAGCAGAATACCTCAAATGACACTCAGTAGGTACTGATTTCATACAAAATCAAAGTACGGCAATTACGAATCTATTGCAGGCGACTTTTTGAGCTCTATAACGTGTCTATTGTTTGCAATGTCATTAGAAAAATTGGCGTAAGTCTGAACGCACACATGACTGGAAACATTTAATAAAAAAAGTATATAAAATTGCCAGTATCCATTTATCAAAGATGACAGCAAGTAGTTAAAACACTATAGTGGACACAGAAGCATTACGGTTGTAGACAAAAGTTAATATTTGGTAGTATTTTTGGCAAAAAGCTCGCACTCGAGGAAATTGTAATAATAAAATATGTTTTTACTTGTATCTATCAATTTTTGTCCTCCATTCCTTCCGACTTTGAAATCCATTGTTTTTGACCAGTGGATTTTAAAGGCACCTTTAACAATTATTTGGGAGATAACTGTAATTTAAAAAAAAGTTTTATCCTCTCTGATTTGAAAATATAATGAAATAATATATGTATTAAAATAAGCATTATGCTGGACTTTAAATTAAATTAAAAACGAACAATTTATGTTGGAACACAAATTCACCACACATAATTTAAAATAACGACCCGAAAAAACTGTTTTTTTTTTTAATGTTTTGTTTTTATATTTTTATTTATATAATAGTATTTACATGGCAATAACGATAATTTAAAAAAAATACAATAAACCCGCAAATAATTTTCTAAGTTCCCTCTAAAATTCTGAAAATTATTTTTTTTCCATGGCATATAACTCATAATTTAAAACAAAAAATAAATAAAATGCTTCTCATTCTTACTATATATTTACTAATCCTTTAATTTAAAAATATATATCATTCAGTTTGGATGGGTATTTTGGCCTCATATCCAAAATTAAGTTATGTATGAAACAGGCAGCGCAGCCGTTCCTCTTAAAAAAACAAAACAAACGCTGCAGCAAATGCTTCAGCTTGGTAAAATGTATATAACCACTCACTAATATTACATAGAGACATGTAATTGGTACCGATCTTTGTAATAATCTTCTGAAACCTTGTAATTTGTACACCGCTAATTTTATACATCATCGCAGGAAAGAAATATTGCCGTGACAGCCAAGGTCGTGTAGAAAAACGCAGGACTTTGAGGCTTATTATATGGAATGGCGTTTACAAAGCGTTTTAGTGGGTAGTGGTGGTTACAGCAGTATTGATTTCCTGTGACGACATTTACTGTTTGTTTCTAAAATAAATAGAAAAATAAATATATAAAATAAATCAGAGATACTTTTTAATAAATTCGAAATCTTAGACACTCAACAGCTATACATAAAGACTATGCACATGTACATACGCAACAATGATTTAAAACAGCCTTCGCCCAACGACAGTTCTCTCATATTACTCCCAAAATGTTCAACTCACTGAGTACTGATTAGGTAATAGAAATCTGATAGTCTTTATACCATCAGTGTTCTAAATTGGTTATTTGTAAAAGGAAGGAACAAAGAATGTCTTACATCGTAAAAGAGATTATTATTAATAAATTAATATATTTTTTAAACAAAAAAATGAAATATATATGCGTATGTATAGGAATTATGATTTTATTCCTATCTTATTAACTAACTAACTAACTAACCATCACGCCGTTTCCCCGCAGGGGTAGGCAGAGAGGACGGACCGCCAAACAACTCGATCTTGGCATACACTTCTTGCTTCATTCACATTCATACAACGCCTCATACATTCTCTTCTGTTATTCCGACTTCTGACATGGCCCGACTCGAGTATTTGATTCACTTGATCGTGCCATGTCTTCCTCGGGCGTCCCCAGGCTCTTCTTCCATTCACATTCGCGTCATATATTCTCCTTACACTCCTTTCTTCGTTCATTCGCTCTACATGCCCAAACCATCTAAGCGTCCCTTTCTTAATCTTGCTCACTACGCTTACATCAGCCTTGCATTCTTTACGAATCTCAACATTTTCACTCGATCATACATGGTTTTACCACACATTCGTCTCAGAGATCTCATTTCTACAGCATTCAGTCTACTTTCATCCTTCCTCTGCCAGTTCCATGCCTCACTGCCATACATCTTCCTATCTTATTTTATTAGATTTTTCTTATATGTTTACAAAAATGTCTACTTTTCCCCTTTCTTTCAACACGCAACTTTATATTGTTTTTAAAATGATTCTGTTTCCTTTTATAATTACGTTATCTTAATTTTTTAATTCTAGTTAATTATCTCATTAACATGTATACAGGTATACAACAATATTATATACAACAAGCTTCGACTACCATAATACGGATATGTGTCTAGTTTGATAGTTGAAAAAATGAAAGAAACTCTGTACCAAACTTATAAAATTAATAAATAAAAATAAATGCAGGTATTGATGGATACATACCCGAGGCCAGCATGATGAGACCCCCAGCCGCTAACGACATGCCGAGGTTGCAGGGGGACTTCTCCTCTATCATCGCCACACTTCCCATCACGATCTCGCAGATGCCGCACACGATCTGGTCGAAGAGAATATTTCATTAGATGGATTGTCGAAGTGTTGCAAGATCTGGGAGATGAGACACCATGGGAGAGACAAGGGGTGTTGTGTTGTACCAGGGTGCCTTGCTCGGGGCCCTAGCACAGCTAAATCGATAACTTAAGAATATTAACGCAGAAGGTAATATTGCTAAGTTTTTACTGAGTCATTCAAAAATTCTCTTATACCTAGACTTCACGCAGAAGGTAATACCCCTTTAGACAGTAGATATGTTCAACTGCTCGGAATACAAATACAAACAAATGATTATGAAATGATTATTGCATACATCCTCAAGAATCATTCAGATATGTGTCTAGAGTATAAGTATCGGTGAATGTGAGGTGTGTTTTGAATATTCGCCTCTGTAGCTGATTATTTAGAATGGTACCTTAGAGTAATAATATTACTCTAAGAATGGTACTTACACTCTCTCATTCCTGTATTTGTTCGTGAGAAAAATGAAATATTTAGTTGTTGTATTTCATGTGTTTGCACCTGTGTGACTATTGTAATTAACAAAATATGTAAAAGCCCACATAGGGCGTAATATTATACTAAATAAATAAATATTGAATCGGTAGACTTAACTGACGACAATTTTATATCGATTTCCCGTGCACGGGTGCGCTCGTTAGGCATATTAGCCGTTGACAACGAAATAAATGAGAAATCGCCATACGATGGCAACACTGGCGAGTATTGTCTATGAATCGGTATTACTAAACGTCAAACGTACATACAAATAAATTGACAATGTCGAATAAATGTTTACTAAGCTATAATTTCTTCAAAAGATTCGTATTCACTTTGTGGCTTCATTATTAATAAATTAATTAAAAAATATTTTGCATTCACCATTTTATTAATATATACTCGTATATATCAACATGTTTCGAAAGCGAAACTTTCCTCATCAGGAATATATAGAATACTAAAAAATAATAATGTCAAGCATAGATAAATGAACACAATAATGTAAGAACAGACAAATTATAACCATAAATAAAAATTGATTATATTAGGTAAGTAATCAACCAAAAATGACAAAAAAAAACATTATAAAACATTTAAAAAATAATGAATTTTTATTATTAATATGAATATGGAAATAAATTCAAGAGATAGCCATTAAAAAAAAGAATAGATTATTAATTATATTTAATTCACTATTAACGCTTTTTCTGATTTCAAAAATTTCAAATTTAGTTTTTTAATTCATTTATGATAAACTAAAATATTACAATAATATTAAATGCACCCACTTTAATATATATTGGCACTCCGCATATGCTTTTTGACACTAAAAAGGGAGGTAATTGGTCAATGAGGTCTTTAGCCATAACTCGTGATATTCTGAACAACTGTGAATTCCGTTTCTCCAAGCTCGAACGATACGATGTCTTTCAATTCTACGAGATTCCTAGTCTGCCTCTGTTCATTAATAAGCAAGTATTTTTTTATGACGAACGACATTATTCAAAAAGTTGTGTATACTGATGGTTGGCCGAAGCTTATCGTCTCCCCAAGAGGCCGCGCTAAATTAGGCGGGCTTTTGTCTACTGGCTGTCGGAATATTTTATATCAATTGTTGACCGCGCTTGCACATACCGCCTAAGGCCGCCAAATAACTATAGATGGCGGATTTAGTCAATATCATATTGATATAAGGTTTTATCGATCGAATGTGCTAGGACCCCTAAACATATTAAATGAATCAACATTGACATGATACGAGAGTTTTTTCAAGGGTATCGCTTATTAGTCGAAATTTGCTATCACGACCGCAAATCGCTCATGACATTTGAAAGTTAACATCGAATAAAAAATTGTAAAATTTGGAAATTATTTTTCATCTGAAAAAAAAAAAATTTTAATATTTTATTTTCATTTAAAAAATATGATGACTGTCGTGCAACCTCAAACTCATTATCTCTACCTGCTAGGTAAGTATGGTCCTGTATAATCTGCCGGTACACACAATGAATAAGATGTGTATTTTAATGCGGCAACACGTTCATTGGTCAAACGCATTGTACATATAGTTTGGTATTACAGATTGATGAACTGGTAAATGCATTTGTTAGACATAAGTTGTAATAATCGATGGTATATATATAGTCAGTGATAAGATAGAGCTTTGGAAAAAAATTACAGCGCCCTTGAACTGATTTTTCACAGAAACTGCACTAGGCAAATTATTAAAATATTACTCTTTTTATTATTATTACGAAGTTCGACTTAATTACAAAATTAAACCATTTACAATGAATAGAGCAATGAGCTTATGTTTTAATTTTGGATGTATAAAATTGCGAAACAATAAAAAAACATTTAGAAATGTATTTATTTTATTTCTCTATTTACTTTCATTGACCAGGATGCCTTTTCACGTTCTTTTTAAGGAAGATTCTGTATCCCTTTCTTTAGGCTTAAAGTCTTTTTGCTTAACTGCGGTTCCGGTTCTCTTGGATGACAGCCGTCAGCTGTTATTCAGCAAATGAAATTCATTAAAAATATCAATATTTACATAGTTTTAATAAGAGAAAAACTCAATTTGAGTAAGCTACCAACTAGGTAATTATACATTATTAGCTATTAAGCTTTACAACTGTATATGTAAATATAAATACAGGAGGCAAATGTCACTTTTAGAAGTAGTGAGAATAGACAGGTCATTAATATCTAGTGAGGTAGGTCCCCTTTTACAAAACGTAATTCTTCGTTAAAAGGTTTATTTATGCTATTTAAAAAAATAATAATAATGATGTATTAAAATGCATTTTTAATAAAATGTAATTGTTTTTAAAAGTTATGGTTCAAAATCTTGTGTCACTTGAAAATATTTCATCAATTTGTGTTTTAAAATAATCTTTTAACAATCTAACAACCGGAATTCCGCATATAATCAAGAAGTATTTAAGCCTGAGGAAAAATATAAGGAATCTTCCTTAAAAGGAATTAGAACAGCGCTCCAGGATACCATTATTAGGTTCCTTTAAATTCTTCGACTTTTTTTTTTTTTACTCTGACGAGTCGTAGTCGAGAATCGGTGTAAAACTGGGGGCCATTATTTTTCTACCACGTAGCCACCTAATTGATATCGGCCTATTTACCAGCCGAGGCTGAAAGGTAATAGGACGAAGGATTTTCTTTAGTTCAAGTCTACCTTTTATTTGGTCTGCGACTCGGCATTCGGAATGATAATGAGACAAACGTAAAAAAGCAGAAGTTTTTAATGGAATTATTAACAATATATTTTTAGAAAGCCCTTTAAATTTTAATAAAATGTAATACTTTGTGTAAACCACTCGTTAATGTATAAAGATCAGCATGTTTCGATAGCAAAGCTTTCCTCATCAGGATACACAGTATACTAATAAATAATGACAAGTGTAGACAAATAATACCTGGAGAATGGTATCCATAATAAGTAGAGTATTATCTAACTAACTTACTAACCGTTACGCCGTTTCTCCATAAAGTTCGGCAGAGGGGACGGACCGTCAAACAATTCGATCTTCGCATACACTTTTTGCTTCATTTTTATTCCGACTTCTGACATGGCCCGACTTAAGTATTTGATTTACTTGATTGTACCATGTCTTCCTCGGACGTCCCCGACTTCTTCTTCCATTCACATTCGCGTCATTTATTCTCCTTACACTTTCTTCATTAATTCGCTCTAAATGCCCAAACCATCTAAGCGTCCCTTTCTTAATGTTAACCATTATGCTTGCATCAACCTTGCATTTTGGAAATGTTGTGCTGGAGGAAAATGCTCAAGATTCCATGGACAGCCAGGCGCACAAATACGTTAATTATGGAAGAGATTGTCATCCACAATAGGGTATCAACTGTCTGCCTACAGCGTATCCTCAGATTCTTTGGACATGTCGCTCGCCAAACCGAAAGCTTAAACCTGGAGAAGCTTATGATCACTGGCAAAGTGGAAGGCAGGAGAAGTAGAGGTAGGTCACCGATTCGTTGGAGTGACAGAATCTCGCAGGTGTCCGGAACGTCGGTGTCCTTGGCTCTCCACGCAGCGCAGGATCGCAAGGAGTGGAGGAGTCTTGTACAAGAGGGATTTTGGAGTGAGGGTAATGATCCTCAGCAATGAGGAAGCGACTAAAGAAGAATACTATGATGAGATGGCAAATAATCACTACGCTATTTTTATGTATACTTTAATTTATTTTTTATTTTATTTTATTTTAGTACATAAAACAGGCAATATCCTCTAAACTTACGTACATTAATATTTACATAGCAATAATAATCAATAAATACAATAAACAACAATAAACATTATCTCGCAAAAAATGATAATAAGAATGAAAAAGAAGTGAAAGGTCGAAAACACATTATAAAGCAGGTGTACAAACTAACTCCTTATTGTCACCTGTACTGACTACACTGTTTTGATACTTAATATAGGGCATCATCACATTATTATTTTGATATTAATGGTAAAACTTGTTTTAAGCTGATTAATTGTGTCATTAAAAATGTCTATTTCATTATTAGAGCAGTGTATAGTGTTGGAATTTCTTAATATCCGCGGTAAAGGAGAGAAATATACAGTATTTGTGTGGTAGGCTTCAATATAGAAAATATCTTCTATCCTCCTTGTTGATTTTCTTGTTGGTGTATTAATGTTGATTTGTGTTAAAATGTTTGGTGTATCAATTGATGCATGCACAATTATAGATTGTATCTGGTTACTATTTCCAACCTCAGTGAAAATACGATAAACAAATTAAAATTTCAAAATTAATTAATAAAAATTATCTCACCATTGTAACGGTGTGCAGATCACAAGAGGTACTCTAAGTTTTAATTGAAAAACTTTTAAAAATCCCCTAACAAGCGGACTGAGGCAAACAAGTCACCGTGAGTTTTTGTACCGAAAAGAAACCAAGCCATTCACTAAAGTTACTAGTACAGGAAAAACTGTTTCCGCTTCATACCTCGAATGCAATGCAAGTGAACGGATAATTGGAAAACAACAACTTTATGGCCGTTTTTCTTTATGCAAGAACGCGGAGGCTGTCAGGAAAACAGTGAGAATGAACCCCCAACCAGGGGGTAGGGACCCCTCTCCTCTACAGTTTACAGTGTACATTGTTGTACAGGTAGATGAAAGTTAATTACTGAGTAATTATAGTTATAGATGTTTCTAGCAACAGATTTAAACCACTTTGTACCTTGCGGTAATTGACTTTTATATTTTACTGAGAGGGATTGACTAAGAACATTGTTGTAGTTATCGTAAAACGTATTAAAATCCGTACTAAATTTATTTTCGACCCGTTCTCATGTGATAAGTCTCTCTGTGTTTTTCGACTATGCACCGGTGCAGAAGGGTTCAATGAGGCTGGTTCCTCAGAGCATCTTTCATTGAAATACTGATAGAACAAGGACAGCTTTCCCACCTGACGTCTGTGCTAAAAATATTGAAATCAGATTCAGAGGTAATTTTTTATGACTTGTGACGATCAATTATGGCGCAGCTTACTGATAATTAATTACTATGGAGTTAAGCATTAACTGAAGAATTAAGTGCCAAGTTAATGTATTTGCAAGAGAGGGTACGAAAAGTTACGTGTAATTTACTTATGAACGGAGAATATTTGGAGAAAGTGGGTGATTTTATTTTCTTGGGAAGTATGTTGACGACAGTCAGATGGGTTAAAGAAAAAAAAGATTATTTTATTCAAAATTCGCCAATTAAAATTGTTCTCGTGATAAATGAAACTACTTTGTTTTATTTAATCATTGAAGAAGATACTATTAACACATCCCAAATGAACCACGAAACCGAAAAAACGACAGAAATTAAAATGTGTGTAAATGGCGTGAATTGAACTGGTCTCATTAGCTAAGTTGGTTAAGCGGTTACCCCGGATAGGTTGCGGCATATCCGGAGACGGCTTTAGGGTCGGGCCGGTCGCTGTAAGCTCGTGGGTAGGCTGGGTGGCTTTCGGACCGGTTGCGGGGAGCTCGTGGGTAAGCTGGGTGGCTGTCGGGCTCAGGTTGCGGCATATCCGGGGAGGGCATTATGGTCGGACCGGTGGCTGAAAGCTCGTGGGTAGGCTGGGTGGCTGTCGGGCTCAGGTTGCGGCATATCCGGGGACGGCATTAGGGTCGGACCGGTTGGTGCAAGCTCGTGGGTAGGCTGGATGGAGTGAAGATCTCTCACTTGATGAAAAGAGCAGTTCGGGTAGAGTGGAGATCTCTCACTTGGTGAGGAGAGTAGGTCCGGGTAGATTGAAGATAAATAATGGTTACCGATTTTCACGGTGGAGCAGCGTTACAGTGGAGATGTTGCTTGGTCGGAGTCGTGAGCGGGAATGGCGAGACGTACCTCCGGGTTCTGGCTTTATAAGCCGAACGGCAGTTGTTTTTCTTCCAGGTCAGTCAACTCGTACGTGATGTTTTTGTTTATTTCAAGAAAGTTATTTACCTCATGGTCATTCACCCGTGGCTTGTTGTTGTTTTGACAATTTGTTTGTTTGAGAGGTCGTTCAACTGAGATGTGAACACAAGTCTTGACTTGCTCGTATTTTGGTATGACAATCTTGTTCACCAACTCGGATCTGCCTCTATATGAACTTTTCTTTGATTTAATTTTGTTTAAGATTTTTATTAAATGTTCTGGATTTATTTTTTTGAAGAAAAATAAATCTTCTTTGACGGAATTTTCATTTGTGGGGTTAGCAGAATTATACTCAATATGAGGTAATATCTTTTCTTACTCAAGGTAGTATTCGATCTGAAGGTGACCTTGGGAACTTCCAACACTGAAGTTCATAAGTTTTTTCTGTACTCTTTTTCACATCTCTTTATACTTTATAATTATACTTTTTTCTAGATATATTATATTATCATACCATGTAAATACTACCTATTTTCCCTTCTATTTTTGTACAATGGCAATTAATATGAACTAAACTTGTCAATTTGACTGTCCTAAAACGGGATTTGTTCCTAGTTGGGTAGTCAAAGCTTTCTTATATGTTATTGTTAAATAATGTGTGTGTTCCAAATAAACATATATACATAATCATTATGAGTAGAAATGTTGACGTAAATTCAATTTTCCTCTCTGGCAAAAATGACCCACATAGAGCCTTCCATTGCACTTCCTAATAACAAAAATAATTTCAAAGCTTTCTGTTGAACGAACACGGAAAATGCATTTCAAAAATATTTTCCATTTCCCGTGACCTCGTTCGATTTTCTGCAAAATAATAAATTTTATGTGTGTACCATAAAAATAAAAACCAAAGAATAAATGGGGATCAACAAACTTTGATACGAATACGTAATATACCAAATCCGATATAAATTATCATATTTTACGTATAATTTACGGTGACTCGACAGTTGATCCCTCGACAGTCTTTCCCAAAGTCGACTGCATATATAGGTATGTCGATTTTTTTTTATTCGGCCAAACATCGTCATTGCATACTCATCCGGGGACTCGGAATTATTGTCAGCAAAAATATTTTATTTAGCGGATCTCCACCCCTCAAGACGCCTGCAGATATAATTATATCGACTTTTGTTGTACGGCCGCATATCCTTTCTGCATACTTACTTTACAAATGAGGACGTACAGGAGAAATAATCCTTTAGGGAATCATCTGTCCGAGGGATCAACTGTCGGGGGACCAACTGTCGGGGGATCAACTGTCGGGGGATCAGCTGTCGAGGGACCAACTGTCATGGAACCACAATTTACACGTGGAAGATGGTAAAAAGAACCGGTCCTGTCAGTTCATCAAGTTTGGTATGGTTAGTTTGTCTTATAAAAATAACTTGATTATTTGAAATAAATATTGCTTTATCTAGAAGTAGGTATCTTCAGATCTTCCAGTGTAGATATTCTCAGTATCACCCTTGTAAAAAACTACAATTAAGAATTAAAACGTGGCTTGAAATGGCCTTAGCCGTGTTTGGCGACCAGATCTGAAGAGTTAGGTACTTTCTAACCTTCCTCTTCAACAACTTCACCCTTCCTACAAAATTGTTTGTAATATTTTTTTTCTTGATCCATGTATTTATTATTAGCTGATGTTCCCGGCATTGCCCGGGGTCGTGTACGGTTTGGAATAACCTACCCATGCCCCTACCCACTAATTTTCAAATAGTCGAGTGGGAAAATTTTCATCATCTCGGAATTTGTATACAAAAAAAATACACACTGGCCCGCCCGGGATATTCTTATTTACATTTTTTTACAATAAAATAAACATATCTAAAAAAATTATTACATTTTTTTTACAGTTATGTTTAGCCAATCAATACGACTTGTAAGTAGGCGTCTATATATTATTATTTTTTATGTTTCTTATACATTGTAATTTTTATCTTAATATCTAGATATTTTTTATCATTACTCTTTCATATATTCCAATCCTCCCATTCAAGCACCATTCGCCTTAACATTCACATCATAAAATCCTTTCTCTCAACATATATTTAACTTTTTTTTTCATCCTACATATATTGTATCCCAACGTTCTCTGTACGTACTTATTTATATATTTCGAAACTATTAAACAATATCTATTAGACATAGCGAAATGACGTAGTGAATGGCGATAGAGAAATAACCTTCCTCCTATAACGAAAAGCTTAATTTATTGTTTTAAATTGTTAATCAAACACAGAGAAATTTAATTTATTCTGACGTCAGTGTAATCAATGTATGAAAACCAATTACATTACGAACAATAGACGAATAAATTGTAGAGCTCACGAAGAGGTATGCAAACGATTCGGTAATTACCGTAGTTTGATTTAGTATTAAACTGTCACCTGTTGCGTGAGGTCGTATGCTGTCTCTAACCAAATTGAGCAAATAAGTATCAAAATGCCCTCCTGTGTGATGCAAAAGTGATTACATTATACGGCAAACACCAGTAAAAGAAACACGGTAAACACCGGTAATATTTAATTCGCAAATATACGGGAAATAATCAATGACATTATTGACACAATGGAAATAAATATTATTAAATTGCTTCCCAAAAATTTTAAATGTCAAGAGAAAGTGAGATAGCGAACATAGCAACCCATTAATATGAGGAAGACAACCTTCTAGCAATAAGTCCTATCGTGGTGTAAGCGAGTAGGCGTAGTGTCATCTCATTCACACCCATGACATTCGACGCAAATTTGAATTACATAAACGACGTATGGACGCACATCCATCGCGTTCAAAACACATTACTTTTAAATGTCCTTCTTTGTCATACAGAAACAATATTTGAATTAAGAATATACTATAAAAGTAAGAGTGTTGCTTGCCGCATTTTGTGTTAATTTTGTTAGACAATAACGTGATCATAAGTTTGTAATTGTAATGTCATTGTGAAAATCACAAATAATTATTAATCAATACATATTTTCCACGCATCTCCATGTTTAGACATCTAGTAGGTACTCTACGCCGCGTGCCATACATCATACTCTCAGATACTGAGGCTATGGAATCTAAAAATAATCCGAAATAATTTGCTCATAAAAAAATTCACTACAAAAAATAAATCAATAGAATGTAGTAACTTGTTTGAAAAGTTGTACACGAATCAGTAATTGGAAATCGTATAAAAATAAAGCGATAGTCGAGGGATTTCTCTATCTTGGAAAAATGTTGCGTATTATGTCTCAATTTAGTAGACTAGCCGTGTTAATACACATCAGTGAGATTAACTCTGTATTTTCAGAACTTTGAGAGATGGATTGTTGTGAGAGCAGTTGTAAAAGTGAGATACAGCTCCCGTAACAAAGAAATGTTATTTAATTATATCTATATTACGTATCTATATCTTTTGCTGTTTGATACATAAAATTATTCTGGATGGAGGGAAACTCACTTATGTGACTCCCTACTCACGGTTTCCAACGATGTGACATAGAGTAGGTCATTCTAAGTAGTTCTTAATTCAGAATATGTATCAAACATAAAATATATAGATAACATATATGGATATAAATAACATTTCTTCGTTACGAGAGCTGTATTTCACTTTTACAACTGCTCTCAAAACAACCCATCTTTCAAAATACTGAAAAATATAGACTTAATTTCAATGATCCCCATATAAAAAATAACGATTGTATCCAACGTGTCTACAAATTGGGTTAATTAAAGTATTTATTTATAACCAAATATAAATTATTGCACAACAAGTGCAATAACCAAGCTAAGAACTGGTATTGTACCACAAATGCAATACCGAGCCGAGATTGCACCACAAATGAAATACCGAGCCGAGATTTCACGTGCAATACCAGCACATAATGTTCAGCCGCGCCGGTCGCGTTATAAATAGGGTACGCACAGAAGTATGTCTTTTCCACTCCAGCCGTGGAATGAACACCACCACCCGACACTGCCCTACTGCTTCACCTTGAATTCGACTTGCATCTTTAATTTCGCTCTACCCGGACCCCGCTCTCCTCGCTTGGATACCTCGATACGCATTACTTTTCTTATACAGGTCCTACACGTTCCATACAACGATGTTGTTAGATATTTAATAATGTAAGATTTAAAAAAAAAAACAAATTGGTTTGGAAATCTTATAATAGATAAATACAAAAAGAAGGAACCTATCAAAAAAGTTCAGTTATGACCAATCAACTAAACGTTCTGAATCAATTCGGTTGAGAAAGTTTTCCCTCAGAAATAATGTAAATTTACAGCGAAATCCTTAAGAGGAACGGTTACTCGGCCCGTTTCATATTAAACTTAATTTTGGATTTGAGGCTAAAATACTAACAATGTTCACTAAAAGGTAAAGCTAGTACGGATTAGAAGTATTAATTTTTTTAACGTACAAATTAAAAGCCTTTAAAGAAATCGGCTTTTCGCGATTTTAAAGGCAACTTAAGTAATTATTTGGTGGCTAATGGTGATTTAAAAAAAAAACTCTTACCTCGTCTACTATGAAAATATAAAAATTAAAATAGCGTTTAAAAAAGCACTATGGTGGACTTAAATTTAGATTTAAAACGACCACTTACTTTGGAAAACAAATTTTGCGCACATAATTTAAAATATGGACCCATTTGAAAAAAAAAAATATATGTATTTCATATTTTCATAGCAAATATGACAATTTAAATAAGAATTACCAAAAACCCGCAAATAATTGTCAAAGTTGCCTCTAAAATAATTTTAAAAAATGATTGCTTTAATGGCCTATATTTCATAATTTAAAATAAAAATAAATAAAATACATCTAATCCGTACTAGATATTTACTATACCAGTTAAGTTAGAAAAACATCATTCAGTTTCAGTGGATATTTTGGCCTCAAATGCAAAAATAAGATTTATATGAAACAGAGCGCGCAGCCGTTCCTCTCAATCTGCTTAAAATCGATACGATCATTCGCGAAATATTCATTTATTCGGCAGGAAACTCGAGAAAATTGTAATCACTTTAGTGAACTTACAGCCTCCTCCAGTGGCATAAATACTTGCTCGCCTCCTGCCCAGTACCCATTCTACCTTTTGTCCAATGAATCAATCAGACTTGATTGTGTAATCAAATAAGGCGACGCGCTGAATCTAAGAGTTCTTTAACCCTCGAGGGAGACCATTAATCAAGAAAACGAAGAAAATACAAAGGTTATGAAAACCCTTCGATGCTTTTTTAAATACGTTTATTTTTGTGTAAATTTCATAACAGTAGTTTTGTTTATTTTAAAATCTTTTTAGTCATACAATTTTTTGCGCTTGACAGCTGATTTGGCTTCGATGCATTTTAAAACTGTTGTGACGCCATTGTCTGGTGATAGCATTGCGCAGGTGCACGGCCAGTGCGTCACGGAAGAGGGAACGGAGGCTCGACTATTCACTCCTCAACGCGGAATCCCGTTTCCGGTTCACACTTGCGCTTGCGCGACGTGGATTTTTGCAGTTCGCTGGCAACTACTCGTATAAGCTGACTATAACACCAGAAATAAAATTTGTACCAATATTTATTTAAAGTTACTCTGTTCATCACAATATTCTATGGTGAAATTGCTCTTAAACAAAGCTGAATATAAACAAAGACATGATGTACCTAAATCACTACTATAAGATTCTGTAAACTTATTATTCGTCCCTGCTATATTGTGGCTTCAAATTTTGAGTCAGCGTAAATCTCAACAAAATAGTGGTATTTGCTCATATCATAAGACTATCTGCAGGACTTGTAATCTCCATATATCTAAATTAACACGATTAAATAACCTTAAAATATTATGTTGCGAAAATTTATAACATGTTACTCAGTTTAATAAAAAATGGGTACTAAATTTTAGAAAGAGATGCATACTGAAAAAAATGGTCAATTCTGACTTTTTCTCAGATTTTCCTAGTACCTTTTTATTTTCGGTTTTTACCGTTTTTTTTTTTTTTTTTATCCTTGTTTATATTTACGTAAATATTGATTAACATTGTTTGGCATAAATCATAATAAGTGTTGTTTTTGTATTTGAACTTCAAAAGACTGAGATCACAGGGAACATATTTCGAGAAAGAAATGACATTCTGAGCAGAAAATTGTTTAGCTGAAATTTAAAAGCAGAACTTTTGCATAAAAAAATCACATTGCTGGAGTTTTTTGTTTCATCTCAAAAATATAACTCAATTTAATTAATCTATAATTCTAAAAATTATACAATTATCAATTTAAGGCATTTATAAGACATTATTTTAATATAAAAAAAAACATTATAAAGCAAGATTCAAAACGGTGTATACAAAAAAAAAACTACTGGGTAAATTTTATACTATCAGCAACAAAGCTTGCCGTTTAAAAGCAGCTTCGTTAATGCTAAATATGTCAATACCTAAAATGATTCTGTTTAACAACAAAATTGCCCTCCCCACCGGCATGACCATCGGAAAGTTGGTCCTACAGGTTGGGAGATAAAACAGTCTATGCTGTCGGTGTCATAGAAATGAATGTTCTCCACGACAGCCTAGTCTTACAAATATCTGTGAATTACAATGTGCAGATCCCTTATCATTGGACAAGCAACTCTTTCCGCTTTAATGATAGTAGTTGAAGTTTCTCAATTATTCTCCAAATTAAAAAAAATAAAATAATAATAACTAAAAAAAAAGTTGCACAAGTTTGAAACATCACACCTGAAATAATAGGCACAATAAAAACATAGAAATGAAAAATTAATCATGATCCCTTTGCTTTCGAGCAATTGAGTAATATTTCAATACAGTATCCATTACTTACTTGAAAGAAGTAGTACCTATCACCTATTTACCTATTGGCCAGGGGTACCGGATATATCAAACGCGCAAGCGCATATCAATGTTTCCGGTACGTGATTTGTGGGTCACTTCCTACGGTCGATAAACCGACCCCTCCTACGTAAATTATCGTAACTTTAAAATCGGAACCTTTCAGGAGAGAGGTTTAAAGAGACAGAAGGTCGGTGCAAGTCGAGATTTTGGTTGTTTTGCACCAAATTTGCGACCTTACGTCAATAAATTCGGTGTAAAATGATCAAAAGCTCAACCTTAACTAAGCTTCTGTCTCTTTAAACCATTTTCCTCTAAAGTTACGATACTTTACGTAGGAGGGGTCGAAACATAGTCAATTATGGCGTAACTGTCGCACTTAAAAATGCGAGAAAGACATAAAATTTATTCATCAACCTATACATTTTGAAAAGTACGTTTTTCTCAATTTTGGAAAAAAAAAATCGCTATTTTACTCCGAGGGGGTTAAAGTTAGTATCTTTTTCCAATTACTTCCTAACACTTGTCTTTATTTATCTCTTGTATTATTACATTGGATTAATGTGGATTAGTTACTTGATTGGATTACGCTCTCAAGCTTTTTCTTTTTCCATCACCCAGAGAGAGTTTTTTTTTCACCCTAATTCAAAATTGTTCGCGTTTTGGTCATTTCTGAGATCAATTCTTCATAAATTTCATGATATTCGATAAAGACCTTGATAAAATATCTTTAGACTCTAGACCTGAGCCAGTAGAATGTGCCACACCCTGGCAAGAAGACGTTATTGTGTGCACATTTAGTTTACACTGTCACACTACAATGTCAACCGGAAGGAATTGACATCATTAAGCGCATTTTAATACGCCGGCCGGAATATTTTCGTGATTTTAATGTTAACTTCATAAATTTGCCTCATTAATAAACTGCTTTTGATATTGACAGTGAACGTTCACTCTACCGGCAAAACAATGACAGACGTAACTGCATTCATATAAAGCAATAGTAATCAAATTAAAAAATAATATTATGGTGTACTTACAATCCAATTCACATCCACGTGCAGAATGTCCTGGATCTTATACAGCTGCTCCCATATGTACGAACTCAATGCCCTAGTGATGACAGGCATTTCGCGTATATTATTAAGAAAAAAAAGAAGAAATTTGTTAGTTGTACGATTACTGTTTTGAATACGTTTTTACAGTGTTTACGGTGGTGATTTAGTATATTTCACCGGGACGCGTCGCGACGCCGGATATTGTGACCGTTGAACAGTTGCACCCGCGGCCCGCCGTCTGGCTGAATGATTGTCGGTGGGAGGGCGGGGGGAGGAGGTAGGATGCAGCTAGCAGGCAGTGTTGGATGGCTGCGCGAGCAGATCAATACAGCAAAAATATAACCCGTTTTTGGTAATTGATTGCAAAACTAAAATACTGCATTTTTTTTCTTCTGTTTAGAAGATTTTTAAATGGGTTTTAAAGCTGTAATTAATTTTGACGACTTTCTCAGTAAGAAGAAGATCATAGTTGCTATGTTGACTTCAGAAACAGATTGGGTTGATGTCCTAGGGTCGGAAATCCTAACTCTCCCCTTCTCTTTCTCCTTCAACTAGACACCTTTCCATCTCTTCTCTATATATAAAAATGAAGTTTGCCTGTGCGTCCTCGATTTTCTCGAAAATTACTCCACCGGTTTCGCTGAAAATAGAAGAGTTTATTTTTTTTAGTGCCGGGAGGCTTAGAAAGTAGTTTGAATGAAATTCAATATGTAAAACTGTTGCTATAACGTTTTGAAAATATCATGAAAAACATTGAACCCAACATGTTGTATTGAAATTGGCACATAGATATACCACTATGGTTAGCTGCAGATTACACATGCAAAAGAAGAAGGTTTGTTCATTATTTAAATAAATATTGTTTAACGGTGGCGGCCATTGTGCCTACTTTTTTGGTTATGTATAGATATTTTTTGAAAAAAAAATACTGTTATGATTGCAATAACATTTAAAACCTCACAGCTCGCGCACTGTCTAAATTATAGCCCGGACCGCTAGAGGTGAGAGTGTAGTATGTTGCCAGTATTTTGACATCTGTAATATTTGATTACACGCGTAGCTTTGTCAAAAAAATTCCGGAGGCGGCTCACTCAGGACAAAAGCTATCAGACGCTTCTGAAGAGCATTCAGAAGCAATGACCCCCTGGCATTCTTAATACGTGTCCAAGTCACCTCAGTTGTGACTTTTCTATGGAGAGTAGCAGTGGTTTGATGTTTAGTTCATCCCGGATCATTGAGCTTATTGGTAGGACAACAAGACGTATATATGTAGGAGTTTAATCAGTTCGAACCTTTTTATTATCACCTAATGACACATTACAATTTTTTTAAGAAGCTAGTTTAACAAAATTGGAATGGAATGGTCGAGAAAAAGAAATCTGTCAGGAATTAGTTACTATTTTATTTACCATCGCCAATTAAAGAAAAAAATCAATGGTAATCCATGACCCAATTAACAAATTCGTTTATTTTTCGGTGTTATACCAATAACTAGAGAAGTGGAAAAACAATACCCACATTTTCAAAAGAGGGAGGTAAAATAGAGAATGCGATATACATGTGGCTTGAATCTGCCGGCACCCCGTTGTATTGTGATGATTTTTAAAACTTTGATGCGAAAAAAAACAATACATATTTCAATAACAAACCCTCCCAAAGTTTTAACCCATTTTTTGCTTCGAAGCCTTCCGAACTTTTTGTGTTTATTCTGTGTATTCGACCTTTGGAGGTTTGCTAATAAAAATTCTCTGACCTGAATTTTCATCATACAATATAAAAAAAGGTTTTTAATTTGGTACCGCATAAGACCCGCCAAATTTTCCAGAGGTAGTGGGACTATGGCAATCGTAATTTGGAGAATGCTTTTTAAGGCTGAAAGAAGCGAGAGAGCGGAAGGAAAGCAGTAAAATTCCGTGCAATTCGATGGGAGCATCCTCCCTAAATAATAAACTCCATTGAAATGATTGAAGTTAGTATTTCAGACCAGCTCCAGTATCGGAGCTCCATGTAAGCTCGATTAAATGTAGCTTTCAAAAAACTAGGAGTCTTGTTGTACAAACTGATTCTTCAATAGTGACCAGATTTTAACCCTGTACGTGTAGATAAGTACGGTCAACAATTGAATTTAGAAGCTAACTCTGAGCTCTCTACAAAATAGCTGATAAACCTGCTTAATTCTCTCCAAAAAAAGGTGGTCCGTCTGATTGACAACCCGTTGTTGACAGATCGGTTGTCGTTTCTGATGCACAGACGCATAGTAGGTATGCTGATGTTTTACAGGTATTTCAATGAAGCCTGCTCGAATGAACTAGCAGCATTGATCCCCAGTTCACCGGTGAAATGAGAACGACTCATTTTGTGTAAGGTGACTCGCATGAGGAATGAGCTACCGGCATCTGTTTTTATCCTTCATATAATCCGGGCCTTTTCTAGATCCGAATGAATAAATCTCCCCCTACAGCCCCTACCTTGACCCGCCTAACAACGATGCCCAGCCGGGAGGTGATATAGTTCCCCAGTCTTTACACCACACATACAGGGCGCTCTTGTGAGGTGTGACATAAGAAAAGGAAGGCTGGGAACGGCTTTCCGGATTTGGTCATTGAATACAGATAAAGACATTTTTATTGTCACTGAGTATAGATATTCTTTATATTATCTTCGGGCTGCATCCCGAGTTTCGTCGTCGGCTCATAAAGCTGAGTGATACGTAACTCAATCTTATCAATATTAATCAATAATATTTTGGTTTTATTTAGTATTAAATTTTATACTTTTTTTTCTCATAGCACCAACCAGTACCTATCAAATACATATATATATAATCTCTTTATATTTAATTACTATACTTTTTTATAGATGTATTATATTACCATACCGTGTCAATACTAGTTTTTTCCCTTGTGTTTTTTATAATTGCACATAATATGAACTAAACTGGTCAATATGACTGTACTAAAATGGGATTTGTTCCTAGTTGGGCTGTCAAAGCTTTTTTTAAATAATTTGTATTTTAAATATTATTATTATTATTATTATTATCACTATTATTATTATTATTATTATAATTTAATTTAATTTCTGTGAATAATACCCAATACTTGGGTAATATATAGATATTATGTATTTTTTAACATTTCTCATGGATCTTTCCACCAAGGACGTCATTAGTAATGATTCCAAAACTTTGCTGTTAAAGTCCATCTTGCTCAGTTTTACACATAATTAGTAATAGTAAAACATTGCATAGGTATACCAAATTAGAGTTGTTTTATTTTCTATTCTTCAAAATTCACAAGCTTATGAAAAAGGGAAATACGTTGAAGAGATATTCCTTTACCCCTCTGTAATACTACCCTTATTCATATAAGAATGTATTAAGGGGTAAATTGTAACCTTACTTATGATGTTCACGAAATCTTTAAGGCTTCACTTATCATTCAGATTGTGTGAACAAGAAATTGAATTTCCCTACAAAACCCCGGATAACAGAAAGTTTATAGGATGTTAGAGAGACAAGAAGACAGATATCGTTTCCGGTGACTGGATTCAATAGTATTCAAAGGAATGGGGAATGAATCCACTTTAAATAAATAGAACATGAACGCTCTTCGTGGTTGTTATAAAACCGAGAACGGAATAGTGGTATTACGATTCAGCGGTTTAGCGGTTTAGCTATGGCATGGTATTGCTTTGTGCTTTATTAAAATTCTCGTTTTATTGCTACTAAAATTTTTCATGTCTTATTTTGAAAATCAGTTCCGTTTCCATGTTGAGCGTTGCTTTAACATAAGTTATTTCTATTAACCCATTTTATTCTGGACTCGCTTGTAGATTCTTAACAGGTTCATTCAAATGATTGCTGTTGAAACTTTTCCTAAAATTTAATAATTACCGGTGTCCCACAGGGATCAGCTACAAGTCCAATTTTATTTTTGATATACATTAATGACCTTTTACACTAAAAAAAATGTTACATTGATGATGGAGCACTCTATTGTCTCGAAGGGCTTTAAAGAAGAAAAAAAATTATGGTTACATCGAGAAGGATTTCTCTTCCGATAAAAGCTACTTGATACAAAAAGAACTTCGATTAATGTATTGATTCAACGACCTAGTTGCGCCTGAGTAAAGCAAAGACAAAGTACACATCAGCTAGTAAAGCAATAATAATTTGCTTGTTCTTATAATAATTTATTATTACATGAAAACATTAATCGAGGGATATGTAGCTTAATTTTTTTTAGTTACTCAAATATTATATGATTGAATTACATTGGAAATTGTGTTAGATTTACGTTATATTTTTAAATATATATTTTGTTTTTTATAACTATATTTATTAGTACGCACATTCGGACCCACGAGCCGTCACTGACCTCGTGTCTAGAGTACCAAGATACTTTAAAGATGACCTCATCCCTCTCAACAAGAATACACACGAAATATTTTCATATTTTAACGTATGGAATGCAAACGTTGAAACATGAAGGGGAAAATCGTATTAATTCAGAGAATATTTCAATCCATTATAGTGAGAAGTACGAGTACTAGCGTTATTTATCCCATACCGCAAGAACGTGAGCAGCATACGTTAAAGTCTGAGACTTTACATCAGACGACGATGACCTCCATGGTCGAGAGGTAAGGCTCTCGACTACGAGTCTGGATCCCGGCGTGTGCAAGTAAATTTTATTTAATTAATTTGTGTTGTTTCACAATAATTTCATAAAAAATAGTATATAGTACTACCTGAAGTGTCCGGCGTTGTCCAGATTATTAATAGTTTGGAGTAAAGTTTTATTATCTCTAATTCTACCCCTAAAAATAGTAATAATTGGATGATTTGTATATAGCATTGTTTTTGTGAAAAATCACCTCAAGGGGGCTGTACAAATACTACTTGCTATTCTTTATTTAATTATGTACAAACAGATACAGAAAACATAATTACCTGGCAAGTCGCTTCAGATGAAGACAGTTTTATTAGAAAATTTAAGCTTAGAGATGATGATAGCCTCCATGGTCGAGGGGTAAGGCTCTCGACTACGAATCCGAAGGTCGCGGCTTAAAATCCCGGCGTGCGGAAGTTAATTTTATTTAATGAATTTTATTTAATTAATTTGTGTTGTTCGCAACTAATTCATTTAAAAATAATTTAAATCACAAGTACGCCCCACTGTAGAATTTGGCAGCCTCCTCTGGTCGGGAGCTTCAAAATATCTTTAAAAAACCCTTGACTCGGTGCAAAAACGGACGGTCCGTTTGATCTTAACAAACGGATTGCAATCTTTCCAGTACAGACGTCAGGTGGGAAAGCAATCCTTATTCTACCGGTATTTTAATGGAAGATGCTCTGAGGAACTAGCGTCATTGATCGCTTCGCCACCGGTGCATTGTCAGAAAACACGCCAAACGCGCGCTCAACATTTGCACACGGTTGACATTTGTCACATGAGAACGGGTTGCTTTTACGACTCGTTCTTGTGTTTAACAGCTCGGCTGTGGAATGATCTGCCGCCCTCTGTGTTTCCCCTCTTCTACAACATGGGTCTCTTCAAGACCCGAGTTCACTCCTTCCTATCCTAAAATCATCCGATTATTATTATTATTATTATTATCCTCTAAAGGACCCTCCACACAGCATCTTCAAAGACGATGTACGAGTATGCCTCGAGGGAAATTATTTCTCTCGTGTGTGGAGTTGCTGTAAAAAAGGACACATTGACACAATTATTTCAAGTTCTTCGTGGTTTATCAACGTGTATTCTGCTTCTGTTTACCTCAAAAAAGTCAAACTCGTGATGACATAAGAAGCCATTTGCAAAAACAACAACATTTTCTGGTGGGGTGATGATTTTGCACCAACTGTTATATTGTAGATATGAAGGAAATCCTCGAGGCCTACCGAGTAATAAAACAAATTAAAATGATTACCCCTAAATGTTCAAGCCGTACACGAGATATTATCGTTTACTTTAAGAAAAGCAATTAATTCAGGATTCAAGAAATAATTACTTCTTTTTCCCGAAGAAAAATCACACACAATAGAAAAATAAAGGTTGGTCATTCGAATGAAAAATAATTAGAAGGTGTTTTATTAATTTTCCAGATGCTTTGACCGAATCTCTTTGAATATTTATCAAATGAAAATTTTACTCCACGAATCTACCTTTCATTAATGTCTGTATATAATATATGAATGTCGAATATACATATGTTTGTTTCAACCAGTTTGTTTGACCGGTGAGTGGCTGAGTTGGCATCGCGTTTGGGTCTCACCCAGGCGTCGTGAGTTCAATTCCTCGGCTGGCCAAGTCCTCCATTTACGACGCAAGCAACATCTTCCACTTACTGTGATGGTAGTAGGAAATTTTCAAATATTGTCAGGTTATTCGTAAATACCATTACGCATTATCTCAGCGCTGGAATGGGTTAAGGGGTAGAATTAAATGCAGTAGAATCTAGGAAGCAAAATTTACATTAAAAAAAAAACGTTACGAGCTGGGAACAAAATGGAACATTCCACTTCAGTTGTAAAACGTTCTAATTTCTAGCTCAATGCAACGACTTTGAATACCCCAATGCTATTTTTGTTTTGCTATATAATACAATCTACAAACGATATATGTTCATAGCTTTATATTTTTACTAGCTGAAGTACCCAGCGTTGCCCGGGGATCGCTTTGGAAAAATTTTAAGGCTGTGATGTGTTACTCTTATCTATACCCTCGACGGCCTCCATGGTCGAGGGGTAAGGCTCTCGACTACGAATCTGGAGGTCGCGGGTTCAAATCCCGGCGTGCGCAAGTAAATTTTATTTAATTAATTTGTGTTGTTTCACAATTAATTAATTAAAAATAATATATAGTATATTTACGCACGTTCCAGAGTGGAAGATACTCTCAGTATCGCCCTGGTGAAAGACCACCATTCAGAATTGAAACGTTGCTTGAAATGGCTTTTAGCCGTGTTTGGTGACCAGATCTGAATAGCCAGGTATTTCCCCACCTCCCTCTTTCCCTTCTCCTTCCCCTCCCCAATACCTTCAGCCTCACAACATTCCCCAATTGGGAATGCCATAGTCTCACTAGCTCCAGACGGTTGGGAGCAGTGGGGACTCTTGTGCGGTATTCATGTAAAAAAAAAAAAAACCAGTAGTTTTCCTATCATTGTAAACGTCCTACGTGAAAAATTCTTCAAGAAGTAACAAAATCCTGCTTTAAGGGGTGAGAAAGGGGGATAAGGGGTGGTTTATAAAAATATCATATAGACAGTGACCATCCTCTAGTTTTCAAGTGTGCAAATTTTCATCAAGCTCGCAATAAAACTGTAGATTCGTATACAAAACAAACACGCCACCCGCCTGGGACATTCTTCTTTGCATAAAAGAAAACTAGCTATTATATTACCTAGAACCCGACGTTGACCGAGGATATGAATAGTCGTATTACCCCTACCCATACCCAGTAATTTTCCTCTTATTTTGAACGTCATATGTGATTAATTTCTTCAAGAAGTAAAAAAAAAAAATTTTAAGGGGTGAGAAAGGGGGATGGGGTGGTTTTTAGAAATCTCATGTAGACAGTGACCTCTTTCTAGTTTTGAAGGTAAAGTGTGCAAAATGTCCCCCAGCTCGTAATAAAACTGTTGATTTGTATATAAAACAAACACACACCGTTCGCCCGGCACATTATTCTTTATATAATGGCAGAAGAAAAAATTGTGAACAATTTATGAATAATTTGAGAAAGTGGATGTGTTTGTGTATATGGAAAGTATGCTCACGAGAGATATAAAGTCTGAAAGGAGTAAGGTTGGGGTAGCTGTAGGACTAGTTTTAGGGGTAGGGGTTGCTATAGGGGTAGGGGTAGTTGTAGGGGTAGGGGTAGTTGTGGTTATAAAAATACTAATTCATAGCAATTATCTTATTTCCACCTTAAAATTACACCCAGCTTACTAGAATTCACAATTATAACTTTAAACTCAAAACTTTACTCCAAACCATTCACAACCCCGAGCAAGGCCGGGTGCACGTCATCTTGTAATTATATATATTTTTATGTCTTTGCTATTGCGTAAATTTGGATCTTATTTGTAGAATTTTTACTTTAACTTTATTAATTAATGTTATATTAGGGTCATTAGTTCGTTTGTTAATTTCTAATTGTCCAAGTAAATTTAATCTTAGACCCTTTCTTCCTATATGTAAGGGTTTAGGTTTGTTGTTGTCAAGAGGGACGTGATTATTTACTAAAAGCCTTAAACGCCGAAACAGCTGTCACAATAATAACAACTAAAAATACTTGCAGAACTTAATAATAACATTATTAAATTTGATTTACATTAAATTTAAAAAAAAAATTAAACGGAGTTTTACGAATTAAACACAAAAACAATTAATAATTAATTTTTTGTAGAAGTACAATAGTAAATTTATCTTTTAGTCATATTCCTTTAATATCCCACAACGGTTAAAAATATTATATAAGCACTGTTTTTTAACGTCCTGTTTTATTTATGTGAATAATTTATAAAAAAAATTGTGTAAAGTAATTTTCTAGCTTTTCAAAAGGCCTTTGATTGTGATATCTCATGAAAATGGCGCCGCAAAACGAGCACTGTATTTAACTGCCTTCTTGGTGTGATATTCACTTTAAAAATAAGAAGTATAGCTTGGCTATAAAATGTAGACATTTAATAAAGTGGAACATTTTTTTTTATTACACTGGCACCACCGAGCTACTAAATTTGTCTTTGAAATTGTTCTATACGTAAAAAAAAAAATCGTTATCGAATTTGACAGTTCACTTTATGGAAATAATCCGAAACAACATGAATCGATTAAATTTGAATTTTGAATATTTACAATTTTGATCTGTGAATTGGATTGTTATTTTTATTTTATTTAATTCAACATCTAATAAATGGGTATTTTGATACACACATTCCAGAAATATTAAAAATTGCCCTTCTCTGTAATTATCTTCCGTCCAAAACATTAAATTATAAAAGAAGTTTAAATATAAAATATAATACTTGGAGCAGGTCCATGAGTTTGTATATTTGGGAAGTATGAAGTATTGAAGTTACGAGAGACGGAAATACTATTAAGACATTAACGGAGGATTGAACGCGGCAGGCGCTAACAAAATGATGTCCAAAGAAGCGAAGCTAGCAGTCCACAATGGAGTGCTGATACCAAACCTGATGTATGGAAGTGAGGCATAGAATTGTCAGAGGAAGGACGAAAGTAAACTAAATGCCGTAGAAATGAGATGTCTGAGGTGAATGTGTGGTAAAACCATGTACGATCGTGTAAAAAATATTGAGATTCGTAAAGAATGCAAGGCTGATGTAAGCGTAATGAGCAAGATTAAAAAAGGGACGCTTAGATGGTTTGGGCATGCAGAGCGAATGAACGAAGAAAGGAGTGTAAGGAGAATATATGACGCGAATGTGAATGGAAGAAGAAGCAGGGGACGCCCGAGGAAGACATGGCACGATCAAGTGAATCAAATACTTGAGTCGGGCCATGTCAGAAGTCGGAATAATAGAAGAGAATCTATGAGAAGATGAATGAATGTGAATGAAGCAAGAAAAGTGTGACGAGATCGAGTTGTTTGGCGGTCCGCCCTCTCTGCCTACCCCTTCGGGGAAACGGTGTGATGGTTTGTTAGTTAGTCTTAGAATACGATGTAGAAACATCTTCTTTAGGAAAGTAACAATAATTTATTGAATATAGTTTGATTAAATTAAAAAATATGCGAAAATGATTTTTTTTATTAAAAAAACCTTTGTAATCTTTTTTACAACTTATTTATTTTCGACGGAACGGTTACAAAAAAAAAAAATTAAAACGGATTTCCACCATAAATTGACAATATAAATAAATAAACAGAAATTTGTGCTTTTAAAAACTTATTTTATTTTCTTATGAGCCATCATGGTGTCATTTAAATCCCTTAAAACGTCCGCAGCGTTCTCAATTTTTGTCTGCTTTTAAATGTCATACTTTAAATATCACACTGCGTTTGTACGAATGTCCCTAATAAAACTGAATTATTTTTTATAATACACTCATTAGAATCCATGAATGAATAAGAAATTATCATTTTTAGAGACATGAAAATTTCAACACTCCATAAGCTCATAATGGAGATAATAACCGAGTTAATGGCGAGAAAACATTTTCCTAGAAAATCTGCATAGAATAAGCTAAGAAAATGTTCCGATGCCAGAGAAAATAATAAAAATAAATTTATTAAATAGAACAAAAACTCTTTAAACCACAAATTTCTTTTAATATTAGTGGTTTAAAACAAAATGCTTATTCAAGAAACATGTCAAACAACAAAGTAATTGTTTTCTACGAAAAAATAATTAATTACTTTATTGTGGGATATGGGGAGGTTAGTGCAATCCCACACGTCCCATACAAAGTATTAATAAATAATATGTACATTGTACAAGTAATAACATAAATAAAATAGAAAACCAAATAATGATTAAAAATAAAAAAGAAGAGAGTAGTAGAATAAGTGAAATAATAAATGAATAAAAATAAGAAAAAAGTCATCGATTTTGTGCTTCTATTCCGGTATTGATCCACCGGATTGAAGATTGTTGGGGTCAATATCTTGCTCTAATTTGCTTCGATACTCGACCCTGAGATCTGACGGTATTCCACGACGAGGAAATTTTTGGAGTTGATAATCCTATACCTCATTCCTGCCATCCTGGTTCTTACCGGTGCTCGGAGGAGGCACCGCAGTGTGGCGACGAGTCGTTCACGAACGAGTTATTCATTTGTGCCGGCTCATTTTGATGAGCCGTGAGCGTACGACTCCTGATAAACCGTTCCATAGCTCAACCGAACTGTGACTCTTTTTGACAAACCTTGGAACCACTTAAGAAAGATTGTTTATTTATCTGCAAATCTGATATGTTCGATAATATTCTTACGCATTTCTGTGATGACGTATCTTTAAATAAGGTCTTTTGTTCTAATTTGTTTACATAAAATCAACGTATACGTGTCTAAGGCTAATGTATGTCCACAGCCGTGGTACTTACAACTTATGTAGAGATAGGAATAATTACCGCATTTACACGTGTAGGCACTGTACAATACGTGAACGGCGTCCGACAGTTTGGCATCTGGATATTTTGTCCCTACAAATACGTTAGGAGTCGTATGACGCGGGGTATGAGCTCATTAACTGGGAGTCATCTGTCAGCAATATGTGGCGGCTCTTAAATGTTCCGTCGTTCAATTGAGTCGTACTTTTGAGTCGTACGAAAATGTTGAGTTGGTACCCTACCTCCCTCTCTTAACAAAATGAGGCATGACCCATCGTTACTGCAGTGAATCGGAAGTCTGAACATCATACGGTACGCGTTATTGTATTGCACCCAAAGAATTTCCAAGGTTCTTTTTTTATGCTGGCCCAGAGCTTGCATGTGTTCAAGGTAGTACAGAGAGCTATGAAGATCGTCCTTGGCACTTGTGAGCAGTAGATCCGAAATCTTCTACTTGGCACGATAAGAATTTAAAAGTTTTTAGCGGAAAACACAAAAAAATGTCGGCTTGCAAGTTAAGTTAAGTTATAAGCAGGTGTTACTAAACAGAATAATATAGAAGGGTTAAAAAGAAAAGAAATATATAGAAAATTATAGATGTATGACAAAAGCACATAAGTAGAACAAATTTTGAAGTCTATGGAATAAAAAATCGATGGGATATTTCCACTGACAAGACAAAGACCTATTCACAAGCGAATGATTTTCCGCATGAACAGCTCTTTTAAATACATTTAAAATGGCCCTTTTCAGCTCACTGCCGATTGGACAAAATGTGTTATAAATGAATTCCAGCGAAATAAGAAGGTTTTTTCATCGCTTAATCCCTTATCCCTAACCGAATATAGGCTGAACGCTGGCTTTAAAGGGGTGGGGAGCAGCTGAAAGCTCTGTGAAGGGTTGGTAGGCTTCTCGGCTGATAAGGCTGTATAAAATACTCGCTAGTGCCTCCCATGTACCTCTAAAACCGCACGTAAAGAAGTAAGCAAATAAAATAAACAGTAAATTTTAAAAGGTGACAGGTACTTGATGTGGAATATTGAAGGAAATAGAGGAGGCATTATACAACCCTTCAACTTTATATAAAACCATCTCCAATTTTCCGTAACAATAAGGGTGAATTTCTCTGATATCCACGAGTACAAGTTTTCGGATGTGATAATGGATAATCTTTTCTTTTTATTGTGTCATTATTAATAAAATTAATAAGAAATGTTTTATGTAAACCACCATTTAATATATAAATATCAGCATGTTTCAGAAGCGAAGCTTCCCCCTTCAGGATAAACAGTATAATTAAAAAAGGACAATTATAGACAAATAATAAACATAGAAATATAATAATGTCATAATAGATAAATTGCTAACACAAACACAAACAAAAAGTGATGAAAGTAGGTAATTCATTAAAAATGTTAAATAAATTGAAGACAAAAAAATTATTATCTAAAAAATCAAGAAAATAGCAAGGCACAAAAAAATGATAATACAAAACAAATTAAGATAGGTAAATTAGATTTATTAGTGTATCCTGATGATGCTTGTGTTAAGCGAAACCGATCGGTATTAATAAAAATTAATTAAATTTTGTGGTTATAAACAAAGCGAATTTTTTATTTCATAAATATTATCAATTATCGACATAAAAACCTTGAACAACCCTCTATTAAATTCGTTACCACTGTGACGTTATAAGTAAACCACGTTCTCTAGTTTCATTTCTAGTTATTTTCTAATCCTCTCCTACAATATAATATGTAAGTCTGCTTTTGTGATTTAGTTTAATATAAACCCTAAGAGGTGAGCATTTCTCACAAAAAATCCAAGCAAAAGCCATTCCGTTAAGTTTAAGTGACTTAAAACCATCCAGCAGAGCTTCAACTGGACTCTTTCTGGATATTTAAGCCAATGGAGATTTTTAAGATGCTCTGGAATGTGGGAATATTTAGATACGCTGGTGATTAGTTTTGCTGCAGCGTTGTAAACTGATTGCAATTTGTTAATTTGGTATCTGGGGAGACTTAAATATATTCCGTTGCATTAATCTAGACGTAACACAACGTACGAATTGACTAGCAGTTTATTCGCCACTGTTGGCAGGTTTCTCCGTACTGCTTTAATTTGCCTTAACTCTACAGTTCTGGTTACGTCGTATTGTAATTATAAATATGTTTGAATGTGTATGCATCCTCTACTATGTCCTTAAATATTTCCCATCAAGTACCAGTGACTCTGTATACATTCATCAAAACTTGAGTGAAAAGCTTTTATCACTCTGCCGCCATGTACGTTTAAAGAGGAGAAGCTTACGCTTTTTTAGAGTGTAGCTATGTAGCCAAGAGGATACGAGAAGAAAACTCATCAGGATATAACGCAACCTCACAATATTCCCATATGTTGATGCCATAGTTCAAATGGCTCCAGGCAGCTGAAATCTTGTTCGGAATAACGTAAAAAAAGCGAAAATTTACTGTACTAAGAAACTAAAATAAAGAAGTTTAACTACAATATCTTTCTTAGAAAGGTATATTTCCACTTTTTATCACAACGGCTTCAATAAATGCGATACTTAGTAACGTAATCCCTGTGTGAAAATTTTATTCTCCTTCAATGAGAGGTTCCTATTCACGGAATAGTACACGGGCAGATTTGAAGAATCGATTCAGTCCGAATCACCTAGTCTTGTGAATTTAGTCATATCATTAATTCCCTTAATTCATGAACAAATCTAATAATAATTAATAAATTAAAACGGGGGATTTCCAGTGTTAGAAAAACATATTCGAAAATAAAATAAACACGAAAATAACAATCTTACTCAACTATATAATAAATGAAACAAAACAAATATATGTTGTATATAAATATACACCTCAATGTAGTAAATAATGATGTTAAAGATAACATTACTAGCTGAACAAAAACCGATTAAAAGTGAGCAACACTCAATCAAAGAAATTAACCTACAAAACCACTATAATGGTTAACGTTATTTTCATAACACCCTGCCCATTGACCAAGTATAACATCGATGCACTAATGACGAACGGATTCGCCGAGAGCACTGATGAATGAATTAGGAATTTCTGACTAGTGTCTCGCAGTAACTTGACTAACTTGCGCCCCGTGGACCTAATACAGACAGACTCGATATCGACGGACCAGAGACGTATTGCGAGGTCATAATTGAATACGGAATACATTCCTTGATTCCTTGAAATAAGGTATACGGAAAATGTGCAGCACGGAATTACTGACTGGGTGACCAGAGGCGGTTTGCTGCTGCGGAATAGTACGGACTGCGAACTAACTATGACGTATGGGTTTCTATGGATTATGGCGAGGGATTCTATACGTTACCGTATACGAGGATGGAGTTCTGCACACTGCACACGGCTACTATGCGGCGACGCCCATAGTATCCGCGTGACGCATTAAAAAAATCGTTGGGTTGCAAGGCTTCAGCTAAGGAATGGAGAATTAATTTTTTGTCAAATTGAGAATCAGATCGGGTATGTCGTGAGATTGAATTTATGCATTTAATTGATTCATTCAATTTCGTTCACGTCCACTGAAGCGATGAACTGAGAGAAAACTATGGTCGTATCGATCAAATTGATTGAATCGAAATTGATAAAATATTTTCAAATACCAAAATTCTTTCTCTTTATAATTGTAAAAATGTACTGGTTGGGCCGGTTACGGTTCAACTTGGATAGCCTTATGCATCATAATTGTACAATAATATGCATCCATGGTCGAGGGGTAAGGCTCTCGACTACGAATCCGAAGGTTACGGGTTCAAATCCCGGCGTGCGCAAGTAATTTTTATTTAATTAATTTGTGCTGTTTCACAATTAATTCATTTAAAAATAATATATGGTGTATTTGCGCACGTTCCAGAGTGGAAGATACTCTCAGTATCGCCCTGGTGAAAGACCACCATTCAGAATTGAAACGTTGCTTGAAATGGCTTTTAGCCGTGTTTGGTGACAGATCTGAATAGCCAGGTATTCCCCACCTTCCTCTTCCCCTTCTCCTTCCCCTCCCCAATACCTTTAGCTTCACAACATTCCCCAATTGGGAATGCCATAGTCTCACTGGCTCCAGACGTTTGGGAGCAGTTGGGACTCTTGTGAGGTATTCATATAAAAAAATCCTTATAAACCTACTCAATTGTAATCCATACCTAGTCCGTTAACTTTACCCGCATCATTGTCCGCTGTGATTTCGTTCACTACGTATTAATTCGTACTCGCAACCCACTGCAATATTTGCATTGTGTTTGTAACCGTAGCGATCTATCGGATTGCGATACCGCCGCAGACGAATATCGCCTTTTTTAAGTTAAACTCTTATTATTTTATTTATGTTCTCAGTTCATCGACAGCCTTGTGAGATGCTTGTGGAGAAATAAGGACTAGGGGTAAGTCTTTGGATCCCATCTTACCTTTCCTATTTTACCCCTGCATATTTGAGCAAGTCAATTGTGATAACGATCATTTATGAAGCAGCGCACCCACACACTTAATAGTAAAAATATGAGAGGCTAAGTTAAACATCATGAAAATCTGTATCATGGCAATGTTGACGGATAGCTGTTATATAATATATTGTTTGTATACGCTATGTATTGAAACCGTCAAAAATATATAGCTAAACATCCGCTCTTTTAGATTTTATATTAGAAATGAAAACTCCGCACATTTTTTTAATTTACAGACATTAACTTGCCGAGGAAATATAGCGGATACCGTAATGTTATTTAAAATCGCACGCAACTTAGTCGATAGCCCCGAAATTCTCGAAAGACTATTATTTCATATCCCAAATCGCAACAGAAGACAGCCGCTTACGTTTATATATACCCCATTGTAAAACTAATTCAAAAGAAAACTCTTTTATCTATAGATCCACATACTTATTCAACTTAAATTATTACCACATTGACATTTTTAACTTAACTATACGTGATATTAATTAAAATCTATTGCACGACCGCTCTCAAACAAGATGACTTAAACCACCTTTCCATCTACTCTAATACTTTGTATCTTTATCCCACTCCTATGTTCCCCTCTACCCTCCCCTCCCCCCGACTGACATAATTTACGTTAACTGATTTAAAACTGTATATTGTCACACTTTGCTTATAATATTTATCACATCAGCAGTGGAAAATTTATAATTGTCATGATTTATTGTTATTATAGTTATATATATGTAAATTATGGATTTGCTGTTAATTTTCCCCCAAAAAAAATTTAAAAAAAACGTGTGTCTTTCCATTGTGTACAGTGTATACGAGAGCTTACGAAAGCACAGTTGTATCGATTCCCAACTCCCAAAAGCGGAAAAGCATTCCGGCTGAATCAGATTGCTTTCATGTGCAGAGCTTTGAAACCGCTAGAAGCTGAGCTGTCAGAATCGGTCCTGGATTAAGAGATTGAACGTAGAAACTCATAGGAATTATCGACATCTTTGTTAAGCTCAATCGTGTTATTTGAAAAGATATTAGAAAAATCATGATTTTATAATATTTTTTTGGATATATACCGCAGTTTAAGGAACGTAAGCACCTGACTGATTATGGGATGAATAAAAAAGGGAATAAAGTATTAAAAAAAATAATCAAATAATTTATTATTACATATATTTTAATTATTTTACCCCCGATTAATTTAAAATATCATAATGTTAGAAAATATGTAAAAAAAAATTTAAAAAAAAAGTTTAATAAATCTTATGTTTTTCCACAAATTTGACAAAACATGACTTTGGTAAATAGTGGAGAAAATTTGTATTTTGAAATAATGATACTTCAAATTTATTAATAAAAAAAACTGTTTAACAGTGATGTAAACAAAATACTTTTTTTACTTCTATAAATACTAATAGTTATTATTAAAAATTTCCAAACATAAAGTATTAATTGAAACATAAAGTATAAAACAATGCACAGTGGCTGAGGACTGTTTTTTTTCTAAATGGTCAATAACATCGGATAGAACAAGTTCAAACGGCCACAGAAATGTTTCCTATTTAATCCGTGTGTACTCAGTTATAACGCTTTAGACATATATTCTATTGATCTTAGGGTTTATTTCTTCAGTAAAAAAAATAGAACAATAAATTATCAATAAAAATATTAGTTTATTTATTTTTTAAGGAAATATAAACATTCCTAGATTACGAATAACCTGACAATATTTTAGTTCCTTTTACTACCATCATTACAGGGGGATACCGTTGCTTGGCAAAGGATTGAACCCGCAGAGCCTGGGTGGGAACCTGACCCTTTGGACCACTTTATCAACTAACCGATAATTTTATATCCGTACGTAATCTCGGGTACACCCGTTGAACTAAGACAATAAAATATTGGTATATCTTTAAAGGTTCAATGAAAACAAGAAAAACCGACCATTTTTTACTACTTTACTTGTTTTTACTTGGTTTAATATCATAAACTTATTTACGCGTAAACTCCAAGTGATCCAATTTATAAATCGAAGGTTTATTTTTAACAAGGGTTGACATATTCTCCAGCGTCACGTTACCGTTATACTTCTTTTTTGAATAAATAAATGACATCAACGTGGAGCCAGAAAACAAAGTGAACAAAAGGCGCCCGGGGGCATTGGCAGTATGTGCACGATCCTCGGCGTCTACTGAATTACCCCCCCCTCCTCGTCGGCGAACAAATAAATCTTACAAGTAAACAAAAAGAACCAGGGATCTGCAGATAAAAAAAAAAATAATAAATAGGTTTTTGCCGCCAATAAGACGATAGTTCCTTTATGAAAATTGTACGTAGTTTTTTTTTTTCGGGAAAAACATTTTTTTTATTTTTTTTTTATTTCATATCCGCTAAAATCATTTACTTTGTGGCTTGTCTTAATTATAATATAAACGTAGAAAAATGTTTTATATGCACTTCAATTCAATATAATAATCTCGGTCGATTTCGGAAGTACCCTTTCCTCGCCAAGAATACATTAAAACTAAACTATTATGTAAAATAATGATAGATATACATGAATATTTAGGTGTCTGAGTGGGAGCCGACCATTGTTCATTCGCTCTACATATCAAACCATCTCAGCATGTCTTTCTTAATATTATTCATTACGCTTACATCAGACTTGCATTCTTTGCGAATCTCAATATTTTTCAAACGATCATACATATTTTTACCACATATTCGCCTCAGAGATTTCATATCTACAGCATTCAATCTACTTTCATCCTTCCATGCATCACTGGCGTACATCGGAGTTGGTATCTAAACTCCATTCTGGACTGCTAGCTTCTCTTCATTAGATATTTTTGTAGTTATGTTATTATAATATGTACTAAAAACTTGTTATACTATTTTAGAACCTGCTGTTATAATCTAACCAAGGGGAAAACTGTTATTCATTAAGCTGTAACTACTTACTAATATTGTACCTACTTACTTCTCTTACACTCTAATTATTATTTTATGTACTATATTATTATACTCCTTTATTTAAAAAACTAGGAGACAAATGTATCAATACGCGAAAGCCTTCTAGGCGTAAATAAATAAAATAATAAAAATAATACGAACGTATGAATTTGTTTTGAACCACTTCCATTCAATATAATAATCTCGACCGATTTCGGAAGTACCCTTGTTTCGTAGGGGAATGTATTAAAACTAAATTACGATATAAAATAATGATAAACACACATGCATATTAAGGTGTTGGGGTGGGAGCCGACCAAAGGGGAATAGGTTTAAAAAATAATAAATTTTCAATTTTCAATATGAAGTTTCATACATAGTTTCTCTTGTGTTCTTAATTTTACTAAGTTACATATTATTACGGGTTTTAATTGGATGTGATACACAAAGATTTTTCGATTTTTAATCGAAATTTTAATGTTTAAATAAAATCACTTAAATACCCACGGAAAATTTCACGGTAGTAGGCAAATTTCCCTAACGAACTCAAATACACAGGGAGTTATTTGTAATGTCATTGATAGGGGGAATAAAAATTGACATAGCGTTTTCCGAATGGTGTGAATTTCGTAAGAAATAAATATACTAAATAAAACAAACAATGTTTTATTACATTTTAACGCCAACCGGTTTCGCTTAGATCAAGCTCGTCAGGGCAATTGTAATTACTGAAGGCTATGACACAGTAATTGACTTTATTATATATGAACAGAAAACAAAAGAATGAGACAGTATATACTACAAAAAAAGCAAGAGAACAGAATATTAGAGAGAGGCAACAATTGAAAGGTATGAGTATGTTTCTTTTACTTGTTTGAATTAATGTTACATTATTTGTGCACTTTGGGAAAAGATCCTGACTAGATTAAAAACCCTAACCGAGGAAAAGAAAAAAGACAAACATCTGGTCATAAACAATTTAGTAAAGTTACTTTTTGTACTTACTGAATAAAATATATTTAATATGTTATTAACTATTTACCGCGCTACATGAGTTTCGTCGTCAAAAGGTGGTCCGTTTGATTGACAACCCGTTGTTAACAGATCGGTTGTCGTTTCTGATGCACAGACGCATAGTAGGTATGCTGACGTTTTACGGGTATTTCAATGAAGCCTGCTAGAATGAACTAGCAGCATTGATCCCCAGTTCACCGGTGAACTTACGCGGAACACCTGTTCATCAGAACGACTCATTTTGTGTAAGGTGGCTCGCAAGAGGAATGAGCTAACGGCACCTGTTTTTATCCTTCATATAATCCGGGCCTTTTCTAGATCCGAATGAATAAATCCCCCCCTACAGCCCCTACCTTGACCCGCCTAACAACGATGCCTAGCCGGGAGGTGATATAGTTCCCCAGTCTTTACACTGTAGATACAGGGCGCTCTTGTGAGGTGTGACTTAAGAAAAGGAAGGCTGGGAACGGCTTTCCGGATTTGCTCATTGAATACAGATAAGGACATTTTTATTGTCACTGAGTATCGATATTCTTCATATTATCTTCGGGCTACATCCCGAGTTTTGTCGTCGGCTCATAAAGCTGAGTGATACGTAATTTAATCTAATCAATATTACTCAATAATATTATCTTTTTTTTAGTACCTAATTTTAAACGCATTTTTTCCCCATAGCACCAACCAGTACCTATCAAACACATACTTGTATACATGATTGTTTACTCTATGGAATTTGTTTTTCTCATCTCTTAATAAGTACGTTCATAAGTTTTTTTTTCTTCACATATCTTTATACTTAATTATTATGCTTTTTTCTAGATATATTATATTACCATACTTTTTTCCCTTCTTTTTTTTGTATAATGGCTCTTAACGGGGAGAGGGACGTCGAAGAGTTATTATTTATTCATTCAAAATAATGATAGTATTATTACGCAATACGATAAACATAATGTTTTTAAAGAGAAAAATATTAATTACTATTTTTTTAAATTTGCAATGGCATGTAATATTTCGGATTTTATTTTTATCAAAATAAAATTCGAAATATTACACATTTCTGACCGTTGTACGCATGTTCTACAAAAACATTTAAAAAGTTGAATATCCTTAAAAAATGCTGTGACGGTTTTTCTTTAACATGCCAATAATATAAATTTAAAAAAAAAATAGTGTGTAGTTTAATTTTTTCATAAACACTACGTAACTTGAATGTTTTGTTTTTTTTTTTTTAATGCGGACTACAAATTTTTGTTTAAGTTTATTTTCAAAAACGTAACAAGAAAGGATTAAAAATATTTTTCTCCACTTTAAAAATCATATTCATATTTTAAATATTTTGTAAAACGTACAACAGGACATTCAGAAAAAGTAATATTTCTGATTAGATTTTGATAAATGCTAAGCCTATGTAAATTTATAAAATATAAAAAAAAATCTGTTTAAAAACATTATGTTTATCGTATCGCGTAATAATACTATCAATATTTTGAAATAATAAATAATTCTTCTCTGACATCCCTCTCCCCCTTAATATCAAATAAACTTGTCAATTTGACGCAGTCAAATCTACATTACATTTCATTTTTTAATAATGTGTGTATTTCAAATAAATAAATAGATGTATAAGAGGAAGTCAATATTACGTACATGTTATAAACAAATGGTAAATAAAACAAATGTATTGGAGACACAGTGAAGTTAATAAATTTAGAGATTCAATTTTTATTTCAATGATCCTATGTTTCATTTATTCAAGGCAGAGACATATTACAATATTATTGGAAAATATGCTACTCGAGTACATTCATTTATTATTAACCCGATGTAAAACTCCTCTCCAACACAAGTATTTTTATTATTATTTTTTTTTTAACATTGGAATAACTTATTGAAGCTTACAAAACTCATTGTAAGTCATTTTTAATAATAAGGAAACTACGGCTCAATTTATTAAAAAAAAAAACAAAATCGAAAAATATTTTTTTCATACTAATCTAAAAATAGAATGCTCACGTGACTTCATATGTTCCAAATGCAATGGTACAAATATAACACGGTGTTTTGATGAGATGATTTTATATTCATTTTTAAATAAAGATTTATTATACGTTCTACGTATAATTATATATAAAAAAAGCTATATATTCCGAATCGGCGTTTGTTGATCTAAATTAATGTATATTTTTAAAGTCATTATATTTTTCACTGGAGCTCCTCATTTAAGATAATTTAAAAAACTTTAAAAATGAAACATGAAATCGAAAAGACCGCTATATTTTTCTTTTCTGTGTCTTTTTGGTTTCATGTTTCATATATTTAATGATTGAAAATATATTATAAGCATCGATAAGTCATTCCAAAAAATTCAAATTAATCCTAGACTTGTAGATAAGTCAACAGATGTAGCATAGAAATAAAAATCGGATAGGTATATCCGAGACACTATCTAAAAAAGTTTATGAATAAATTCGGGTAGAATCTTGTAATCACGATCAAAATGTTGCAGTCAAAAATATGTGGGAAGTAATTGATGATGATATTAACAGTTAATTGAAGTATGATACCGATAAAAATGATGGAATGGATTAGGGTTGCCGTAGCTCAGTGGATTAGAATGCAAGGTCCGGATAGACCATGTGGTCCTGGGTTCGAGTCCCAGCTACTACCGTTACGCTTTTCTGTTCTGTGTCTTTTTGGTTTCAAGCTCCATTTTTGTTAATGTTATTTTCAATAATTGAAAATTATATTTTATAGATTACAATTTTTTTTTTTAAATTATTTTTATTCATGATAAATCCACCTGTCAGCGCAGCTTTATCTGTTTAATGATTTAAAATAGAACACATTAAAATATTGAAAATCTTTCCGGAAAATATCTACCTACCCCAATTTAAAAAAAAAATCATATGGCTCTGTAATCGCATTGTTAAAGAAACGCGTACTTGAAGTAAAATAAGTAAATTTGTAAAATTTTTAGATACGCCGTTTTATGGTGTAATTTATATTATAAAAATTGAAAGTATTGAATTAAATCTTACTTGCACTACTCGTATCCTGAGGGCCACTGCGAAGGGGTACATCTTGAAGACCGGGCCCCCTCGCGACCCGTTACTGCCTGCGCTCGTGTCATTGCTCACAGTGGAGCCTTTGCGCCAACTCATGCTGGACCTGTAGTGCCGATACACTATTTCAGGTGCGTCGGTTGTGTCAAAAACACTTAAGTCAGTATTTTTGCTTCATATGCTCTGTCTGCATTGTTGATTGAGTCTCTTTGGTTTTAGGCAAGTCTGGTGTTTAGCGTTGCCATACTGAAAATCTGGAAGAGAAAATAACAATATTAGTTAATATTTAAAAAAAAACTTATGAAAGATTTTTTATACTGTACACACTAGGCAAAAAGTAATGCCATACGGATAGAACCATATGATAAAATTTTGCCCATTTCAAGACAAAGCAATTATTTTTTCATAGTCTCCCTAAAATGTTGTACACCAACATTTTATACAGATTACAGATGTAGAATATATAACAGTAAACGATAAGTGATAAAAATGTATATAGACAAGTATTATTAATAACAAATAGTATAACAAGAGTGAAAGGTTGATAGGAGAAGTATAAAAAGTCATTATGATAGTTTTACAACAATTTTGTCACATGGGTCAAAAATAGTCTCTAAACTGTCTGTAAATGACTTCGAGTGTCAAGGGTTAATGCAGCATCGTTGAGCAGTTGAGTGCTTCTGCTGATTGACGTGTCATGGTAAACAGAAGTTCTCGATTTCTGAGTATAAAATAGTGCATGGGATCTCCTACGAGTATAGTTGTTAGGAACGTTTAAATTTACATCTTTCAACTTAGGTGGATTACATATGGTTCCAAAGATTAACTTTTAAAACATCTCTGGAACCGTATGTATTCACCTATGTTGAAAGGTGTATCTTATACGTTACTTACGGCCGTTTTTCCCGACCCTACTGAGCAACTGTTTAGCCGAAGATTTGCCTCAACACTGTTCAAATGCACAATACTCTTCCCAACGAAATTCTCGATCGAATTTAAGATCAATTTTAGGATATTGATTTTTATGGATTTAGTTCCCCTCAACAGAGGCCTAGTTGTAATTGTTCAGAATGGAAAAACATGTTTTTTGCATGCTAAATAAAACTGAAGAGAAACTAACTTATTTTATTTATTATAAGCTACGTTTTGTCTTGTTTTTTCACGGACGAGAAATGTCAAATGTACGAAACGAACAATGTGCTTTGGCGGCATTACCAAAAGTCAAGCTAACACATTTTAAACATATTTTTAACACACGTTTGTGAAGTATAAAATGTTTGTTTATGTATTAGTTTTTAAACGAAGTGACATGTACTCATAATAAATACAATACTAACGAATCAGTGTTAATTTTGCATTGAAAGTTTTTACTTTAATGTCACTTTATTGTCTTATATTGGGCGAGTACATTTTATCGCTTATGAAAGTGGGCGGGCACTATTTTATTGTTCATGAAAGTGGGTGTGCACTTCCATAGATAATTTGGGATAAAAAATGGTTGGAAACAGACAAACAGAGGGAATGCTCAACAAAACACTTTGATGCTCAGTGCCTCAGATTGATTATTCGTAAAGTTAGGTAGAACGGCTGTTACTTATACGTTCTTAACAAGTATATTCGTGGGAGATCTCATGAAGATATAAAGATACAAAACCTCTTTTGCACTATTTTTATTTCCAGAATGTGGTTCTGTTCTGATGGGGCCCAGATAATGGAACTGTACTCCAAGATGCTGCAAACGATTGCTTCATACGATCTTCGTATTACGATTTCATTAGTAAATGATCTCGCATTACGGAGAACAAAGCCAAGCATTTCGTTGGCGCGGGAGACAATGTCACATCTAATGAAAGTACCATGAAAGCAACATAATTTTAAAACGATTTGTATGAATGGTGCCGTTTAGAAAAATCACACGCTTTTAATGAATGTCACATAAATATATCTATATGCCAACTTTCTAGGGACTTTTAGCGTAGTCGTAATACACTACAATCATCACACCGTTTCTCTGCAGGGGTAGGCAGGGAGGACAGACCGCCAAACAACTCGATCTTGGCATACACTTCTTGCTTCATTCGTCTCGTACATTCTCTTCTATTATTCCGACTTCTGACATGGCCCGATTCAAGTATTTGATTCAATTGATCGAGCCATGTCTTCCTCGGGCGTCCCCGGCTTCTTCTTCCATTCGCATTTGCGTCATATATTTCCCTTACACTCCTTTCTCCGTTCATTCACTCTACATGCCCAAACCATCTAAGCGTCCCTTTCTTATTCTTGCTCATGACGCTTACATCAGCCTTGCATTCTTTATGAATCTCAACATTTTCACACGATCATACTCGTATGAATTTTCAAGTTAAGGTTTGTTTCTGAATTTTTAGTACTGTTTATTTAAAAGTGATGAGTTTGAATATAGTATATGTAAATACATTATACTTATCAACCTACTATAATGTTATATCATATTCTTTTTTTGTTGACCCAAAACCTTTTTTTTCTTTCTGTGTTGTACACAAAACCATGTAAATGTTAAAATATGTAAAAGCCACTCAGGGCGTTAACAAATACATAAATAAATACTGAACAAAAGTCAGTGAAATTTCTTTCCAAAACCGACAAAGCCATGCTCCAGTTTGAGTGTTTTATTCCATATAATATCGTACTTTCAAACCACAAAGTGAATTGACATTAAATTATGCAGTTTTCCCGGCAAACAGTATTATCGCCTTTGCAATACTTTGTAAATCTGACAATTACCCATCAAAATGTAAATCACAGCTGAGTTTCCTTCCTCCGAGGTAAAAGGAATTATGGGGAATAATGCTAATGGGCGGCGGTGGCGATAATGAAAATGCAAGCGAGACTTGTTTCTTCTCGGGGAAAGAGCTTTAAGCATCGCCAAGTATGTAAATTAGTTCAAATAACACGGAAATGACAAACAAACTAGGTACTTCAAGTTAACGGTAGCTCTAAGTTGGTGAAAGCTTCTGAGATTTAATTCGTCCGTTTTGAATAATGTTAATGTAACCTGTTTAATTTTATTTTTTCTTCATAAATAGAATGAATAGATAAAATTTATAAGTACGTATATCTGTTATTGAAACTGTCAGTAAAGAAATCCAGTAAAATTTTTATATTTTTTTATATCAATAATGACGTTCAAACTGAAGAGGAACGGTTGTGCTGCCTGTTTCACACATATCTCAATTTAGGATTTGAGGACGAAATCCCCCTCCGAACTAAATGATATATTTTTTTTAATTGAAGGTTTAGTAAATATCTAGTACCGATGAGAAGTGTTTTATTTATTTATGTTTTAAATTATGAAGTATATATATGCCATGAAAAAAAACCCTTTTTTAATAATTTTAGAGTTAATTTTGAAAATTATTTCCGAGTTTAGGGTTTATTGTATTTAATTTTTTTTTATTTACGGAAATAAAATTATAAAAACAAAACATTTATAAATTTTTTTTTTCGGGTCGATGTTTAAAATTATGTACGGCAAATTTTTATTCCAACGTCCGCCATAATGATTACTTTTTTTTATTTTTAAATTTTTTTATTTCATATTATATTATATTTTCAAAGTAGATGGGGTAAAACTTTTTTTTAAATAAACGTTATCCCCAAAATAATTGTGAAGTGCCTCTAAAATCGCGAAAAATCAATTCCTTTAATGGCCTATATTTCATAATGTAAAACAAAAATAAGTAAATTACTTCTAATCCGTACTAGATATTTACTATACTTTTTGATGAAAAAAAAAGATCATTAGGTTAAGGTGAGTATTTTGGCCTCAAATTTTAAAGTTTCAATTTTTCAAAAGCCCGGCAAAACGCTTTTGATCAATTTTGAGGTTAGAATGTGAAATGTCAAAACAAGGATGAGCTCTACCGTACAGAATTTTATATTCTATTCATAGAAAATCATAACTAAACGTAAGTAAGAAAATTATGTACCCCTTTTGGAACTTCAACTCAGAGAATAATAATAGTATTGATCATTAACATTATCATAATATTCGTATTAATAATTGACGATACAAAGAAGAGTGATATCCGTTAGAGCAGGTATTCTGTTAAGGCATTTTCACCTTTGCAGCGAAAACGTCAACAGAATACTGTTCAAAATATTCTGTACATCTTTGTATATGTTATTGAATTGTGGTTGCATTACACTGCATCCCAATGGAAAAAATATAAAAGTCACCTACAATAATGCATATCGCCAAGTATTCCAGAAGTATCGCCCTGGTGAAAGACCACCATTCAAAATTGAAACGTTGCTTGAAATAGCTGTTAGCCGTGTTTGGTGACCAGATCTGAATAGCCAGGTATTTTCCCACCTCCCTATTCCCCTTCTCCTTCCCCTCCCCAACACCTTCAGCCTCACAACATTCCCCAATTGGGAATGCCATAGTCTCACTGGCTCCAGACGGTTGGGAGCAGTTAGGACTCTTGTGCGGTATTCATATAAAAAAAAAATTCCGTCTACCAAGATACTGCAGCGCTACAGAAATGTTCCTGGAAGGACGAGTGGCCTCTTTCAGGGCACTTCTCTGCCACCGCATGGGAAGCCCATGGTGCAGAGTACGACAATCTAAGAATACCAACATTATTGCCACGGCTACATGGATGGAGTCTCTCTTGAAGGCCCTTTGGATACGTGAGACCATCAAATATCCACCATAAATTTGTTTTTTTTTTCTCTCGTAGTGAATGAACTTATTTCGCATATTTTACTAAGTAATCTTTTTGTATGTTCTTCTTTTCTTTTTTTCTTCCTCTTATTATACGTATCTATTTTTATATTTTTGTTTGTATTATTATCACTCATTGAACGTATTTCATTGCTTTACCCCTCTACATACCTTCTGGAATAGAACTATTCGTATAATAATAATAATTATTTAACTAATATTTGGTCTACTGCCCGATTTCGTCGTTTTATAAACTTTCGTCAGATTACCGGTCGTTTGACAGCTGTCAGTGGTTGCCCGACGATCGCTTATTTGAAACCGTGCACTATTTTAATTAAGAAGACAATATATATTTTGCATTTGTGAAATGGATTCCTTATCGAGAACTGAAAGTGATGACGAGCGAACGGCAATTATTTAAACTAAAAAAGCGGATAACGGTCCGTTAACGAAACGGTTCGTTATGTAAGAGAAATTTGGTAGTTCGTACATAAAACTGGCCCTTAATGGTATTGTTACAACCGTGACTAGTCACACAAAAATTGTAGGGCTCCGAATGTATATATCTAAAAAAAACCGTAAACAACAACGAAATATTAATGATGGTTTTGGTTGAGAGTAAGATTAAGGCTTAAAGGAACAAGGATAACCAAGCACTTACCGAATGATTTCCATACAAACGAACCTGCTCCCACGAAAGTAGTTTTGTTTCGGTAAGCGGTAATTTGATTAATAGCATTTAAGGTAGGAACCAATAACATTATCATTCAAGAACCTGACAGGCAAGTCCGGTTTTAAACATATTAAACTTGATACGCGATATAAACTAAAACTGGTATATTGCATTGGACTTTTATTACACAATTTACGGTAAGTCCGAGCACGTCCAGACCTTTGAGGTTTTTATCTTCATAAGTTTTTGATAAACTGGACGTCAGAAAAAGGTCCGAACGACTAAAATAAATCACACGAGCAGCGTTAAAACAAAAAAATGATATAGTTTTTTATTTAACCCTACCAAAGATAATCCTTCATGCTTTTTATAGTTGGATTCTGAACTGGTAGGTACCGCAAAGCGAAATAGTATCTTCTCAAATTCATAATTTACAAGCTCGTGGTTTTTATACCTATAATAATAATAATATTCGGATGATTTTTATAGCGCCGTTTTTGTGAAAAATCACCTCAAGGGCGCTTTACAAATCTTACTTCCTATTCTTACATTATTCCTATATTAAATCTATGACATTTTTTTTTTGGACACTATCATTACACATTATTTATATAAAGGATGCAGTTAAATTATCAAAACTAAATACGGCTTGGTCTAAGTTTTCATACATGTTTAATTGAAAAAAAATAATAATAGAAGCTATCTGTATTTATTCCTTACGATATATTGCAAGACGCTAATACGAATGATAGGATTTATGTGAAGTTGGGCGGCGGGTGAGGACGGGGGCCGGGGGTACTGATCCTATCTTCCAATCTTCTTTGTCTTTGTTGGTGACTCCCCTGGGCTGCGTGACGGGACGCTCGGTGTTGGTTTGCCCATACGCCAGGTGGCGCTCGTCGGCCGGCTTCAGGATCTGGAAAGACCACATCAGCGTGTCGTCTATTTCTCGCCCCAGCCGGTGGTATCCTTGTGGGGGGTCGGACCACAGCAGGCCGCGGAGCAGCCTTCTCGGGCACGTCCGTGGGCCGCATGATGCACCGGATCTGCTCCGTGAACTGGAGGTCAGAACTCAGGTCGCTGTGACAGCAGAAGATCTTCTCGTCAAATGTTTTTATTTCCTATTGCGCCTTTCTCGGTAGCCACGAAATCTAATTTTGCGGATTGCAGTTGTGGTACAGGGTTCAAGGTTATACAGCGATATCTTTGCAGCTTATTAAAGGCTCCAAAATAGCACATTCACCATTAAGTTTGAGTTGTCTAGCTCGTATACGATATTGTTTACAATCACCACAGTTCAAAGAATAACATTGTAAATCACTTTGGGACACTTTTAACAAGCAAAAAGGTCTTTTAATAAGCACATGTGTCGAACGCTTCGACCGACCGATGCTTTTGGGTTAGTTTAGAACAACGTGACAGATTTGAAGTTAAAATATTTGGGTTTTTATTTGATTTTTTATTATAAACTTGATTTAAGCCCGAAACGGCCACACTAAAATTATATGATTTTTATAAATGTAACCTATAAATTATTGCGGTTATTTTACGCTACTTTAACACCGGAAAATTAAGAACTAAGCAATATTTCCCAGATAAACTGGAGCGCTTATAAAAAGCTGCCGGCTGCTGCGAGAGCGCCAAAATACTATATCTAAACATTAGTTCTTTTGTGCTTTTTTTATGCGAATACCGCACAAGACTCCCAACTGTTCCTAACCGTCTGGAGCCTGTGAGACTATGGCATCCTAAATTGGGGAATGTTGTGAGGCTTATGGTAGTGGCGAGGGAAAGGAGAAGGGGAAGAGGAAGGTGGGAAAATACATGGGCATTCAGATCTAGTCACCAAACAGGGCTAAAATCCATTTCAAGCAATGTTTGAATTCTGAATGGTGGTCTTTCACCAGGGCGATACTGAGAGTATCTTTCACTCTGGAAAGTGCTCATATATACCATGTATTATTTTTAATTAATTAATTTGTGTCGTTTCACAATTATTATTATGTATTATTTTTAATTAATTAATTGTGAAACGACACAAATTAATTAATTAAAAATTATTTGCGCATGCCGGGATTTGAACCCGCGATTCGTAGTCGAGAGCTTTATCCCTCGACAATGGGGGCCGTGTATGTGTTTATTATTATTACTATATATATATTTTTTTAACGGGATATTATGTTTCTAATTTCTTGTATATTATAACTACTTTAGTTGACAGAAAAGTTTCGATCTTCAGCAATGATAATAATAATAATAATTGGACCATTTCTATTCCGCCGCTTTTGTGAGAAATCACCCCAGGGGTGCGTTGATCCGTTGCAGTTTCCATTTAAAACATCAAATAGGTACGTGAATTTATTAAAGACCACGGGAATAAGTAATACGAAGGGACCAAAAAATTTCGCTTTAGTTTTTCTGATCTTTAATATTCATGTGATATTTTAGTCTTTAATCTGAAGTATTATTTGTTTTTGTGTTTAATTCGTAGATTTCCTTTTAATTTTTTAAAAAATTAAATGTAAATCAAATTTAATAATGTTGACAGTTTGAAAATGGCTATAACGGCGAAATAGCTGTCACAATAATAAAAACTAAAAATACCTGCAGAACTTAATAATATCATTATTAAATTTGATTTACAATAAAAAAAAAATTAATATGAAGTATCTGTGTCTAGACAGGTTCTGATCATTAATATTCACTTGATATTTTGTTATTTAATCTTAAGTATCTGTGTCTAGACAGGTTCTGATCATTAATATTCACGTGATATTTTGGTATTTAATCTTAAGTATCTGTGTCTAGGTAGGTTCTGATCATTAATATTCACGTGATATTTTGGTATTTAATCTTAAGTATCTGTGTCTAGGTAGGTTCTGATCATTAATATTCACGTGATATTTTGGTATTTAATCTTAAGTATCTGTGTCTAGGTAGGTTCTGATCTTAAATATTTATGTGATAATTTAGTCTTTGATCTTAAGAATGTCTATTTAGTGCAAAAATCGATGATGAATGATTGAAAATGCAATACTTCTTGACAACAGAACAAGTTACGAGGACAGTAGTTGAATATGATGGGAATTTATTTTCGATATAAACACTCCCGTCTTTGTCTATTTTATGTTACAACTTCGAGGGGAGTATCCGAAATACCTCTACGTGACGGTAAAACAAAACGTGGGCGAAACTGGTATAAAATAAATCCCGAACCATCGCAAATCCGAAATATATTTTCCTTTAAAACATTGACGATATTATATAAATATCTCCGAAAAAAGGAAATTTATCGAAATGTGGGAGTTTATTGCCACTTGCCACCCCTTGCATGCTTCACTTAGCATCTTTAAGATTAACCGACTTATCACACTCCGCTGCCTTCCCCTAAGTCTATATCCACCGAACTGTTCTGTGCTATAAATTTCTTGACATTTTTGATATTTTATCAATGTTGTGTAGGTATTTTTGTTAATTGAGATAGGGTTTTGCCCCGTCAGATTAATAATAAAACATTAAAAAAAATAGCCAAAAAGTGGAAACAATATAATAAAATACAAGAAATAATAAAAAAAAAAACTAGATTTTTTAATCTTCGCAAATGTACCCCAGTTAATATTTTTTCATAAATATGTTGGAAGGTCTTGTGATAAATACAATTTTCGACCTCAGCAGATCTCCGGATCTTCGACCTTTATTAAATTTTATTAATTTTAACCCCGAATAACCATTTCTTTGGTAAAATCTGCAGTGTATTTATTAAGATTTTTTTTCTGTAATTTGAAACCAAAACGATATGTGTATGTTTAATAGTGTCCGAGATACAGTTGTTCAATAATTGGATTTATCATAAGGCCTTTATCGTGTACAACAAACGAAATAATGATAACTACCTAAATTGACGCTAGGGAGGGTGTTTAAAATTACTGGACTATATAACTTCGACATCATGATTTTTCTTCTGGAATAATTGTCTTATTTTCATGTTTTGTTCACTAAAAACCTATCATATCTCATCAAATATTGATGCTTTTAACGTAGGAGTGGTGTCATCAGTGAAACCATAGTGAACGATATCCCACTCGACCTAGTTGTGATACATGCATTTTTTTAAATAAATTCTTTTAGAGGGGTGTTTCACCACTTAATTTTTAATTTAAATTTTTTAATTTTAATTTTTGTGAATTTTAAGAACTTCATTTCTACTACCAATTTGAATGCATGAACAAAATTTCATGAATGTAGCAATTTTGTCAAATTTAAAATACTATTTTACTTGTACTACTGGGTCGCTTCCACTGGAAAACCCACATAGTCATAATTTTCGTTGTCTCATTCGTTTCCATCCTCCGATTATATGTACATAGTCATAGCCAGATTGTTATTTCATGTTTATCTTTTATGGTATTATTTAACCTTTTATAACAGATGAACAACCAAAAAATATGAAATAACATTAATATAAGCGAAAGTTTCAACGTAATAGGGAGCCCTTTATTCAGGAATATTTTGAGATGGAATAAAATTATGGGAAGGGAAGAGAATAATTTATTCGGTTTCATTATTTCCCAAATACATATATATGAAATATGTATATACACAAGCAAAGTAGGAAGAGGAACGCCTCAAGTGTTATGAAATTTCAATATATTTCTCAAACACAGCTATACCAATTTCTTTTCCAAATGAAGATATTTCTTATTAAGAAAAGTTTTAAAACTTTTCCACTTTTTACTTTTTGACCTGTCCGGCTTTAGCCTTCGCGGCTATCTTCAGAGTGGTAGAATTTTTCCTCAAACTACGGTATACATACAATTTTTGGGGTATCAGGGGTGGTAAACTGTGATTAGAATATATCTTATTAACCAGGATTGGCATATTCCGACTTTACGAACGAACTAACCATCACGCCGTTTTTTCGCAGGGATAGGCAGAGCAAAGGGACCGTCAAATAACTCGATTTTGGCATACATTTCTTGTTTCATTCATATTCACATATCGCCTCATACATTCTCTTCTATTCCGACATTATTCCGACTTCTGACATGGCCCATCTCAAGTATTTGACTTCAAATGGATTGTGCCATGTCTTATTTATTTTATTTTAGTACGTAAACAGGCAATATGCCCAAAACTTAAATACATTAATGTTTAAAAATTGACAATAAGTAAAGAGTACAATAAACAACAATTATTATTTGGCAAAAATGATAAAAAAAAACAAATTACAAATAAGTGAAAGGTCTTTCTCGGGCATTCCCAGCTTTTTCTTCCTTTCACATTCGCTTCATATATTCTCCATACACTCCTTTCTTCGTTCACTTGTTCTACATGCCCAAATTAACAATTTTTTAATCTTACTCATCACACATTCTTTACGAATCTCAACATTTTTCACACGATCATACATGGCCTCAGTGATCTCATTTCTAAAGCATTTACTACTACTTTCATCCTTCCTCTGCCAATTCCATGCTTCACTGCTATCCATCAGGGTTGGTATCAGCACTTTATTGTGAACTGCTGGCTTCGCTTATTTGGAATTATCATAGCAAGTCTATATTGAGAGAAACATTCACTTTGAACTGAAATAAAAAAAAAATGAATCCACTGAAAACAGAATTTTCTTTCCTTTTAAACAAAAACGATTTCTTCGTTTTTTGCTAGCTTCAAAGGTCGTCATATTATCATTTTATTTTATTTTTATTCCATAGCGGAACGATACATTTTGGAAACCACTTTTAAATGAAGTTATCTTTTAGTTCGGAACTTTTTGAAAGAACCACTGTTAAACGATGCGCCCTGAAATAAAAGTTTCGTAACTTTATTTACTTCAACCCTTTCAAATAATTTGCAAAAGTTTCAAAGTAGCGAAGGGTATTTTTGTTAGTAAGGCTGTGTGTGTTGAGGACGCGTCGTTGAAATCAAAACATAGATTTAAATAATTGATTGTGTTACGTCAAAATGATGTTAAAAAAGTTCACTACACGCTATGCAACTCCCGCTTCGAATATGGTATACTACGATGGCGATCGGCAACTACTAACCATATTAAACAATAAAGAACTCCAGTGAAAAATATAATGGCCTTAAAAATATGTATTCCTATAGATCAGGAAACGCCCATTCTGAATATATAACTTTTATTGTATGTAATTATTAGTAGAATTTATAAATCGTTTTTTAAAAGTGAACTAACTAACTAACCATCACGCAGTTTCCCCGCAGGGGTAGGCAGAGAGGACGGACCGCCAAACAACTCGATCTTGGCATACACTTCTTTCTTCATTCACTTTCATATAACGTCTCATACATTCTCTTCTGTTAGTCTGACTCGCAGATCTCGCATTACGGAGAACAAAGCCAAGCATTTCGTTGGCGCGGGAGACAATGTCACATCTAATGAGAGTACCATGAAAGCAACATTCTCTTCTATTATTCCGACTTCTGACATGGCCCGACTCAAGTATTTGATTCACTTGATGGTGCCATGTCTTCCTCGGACGTCCCCGGCTTCTTCTTCCATTCACATTCACGTCATATATTCTCCTTACACTCCTTTCTTCGTTCATTCGCTCTACACGCCCAAACCATCTAATCGTCCCTTTCTTAATCTTGCTCACTATGCTTATATCAGCCTTGCATTCATTACGAATCTCAACATTTTTCACACGATCATACATGGTTTTAAAAGTGAATAAAAAATCATTTCATCAAACCACCTTGTTATATTGGTATCATTGCATTTGGAACATCTGACGTCACGTGTGCATTCTGTTCTTAGATTAGTATGGACATTTTTATTTTTTCACTTTTCTTTTCTATGTTTTTAATGTTGTCGAAATTTAAACATAATTTGTTTTAATTTAAGCGCTGTTGTTAAAAAAAACTATTGTTAGTGACCGAAATTAGAGTATTCATGAGAAAACCAATTATCAATACGGATATTATGATAATTTTAATGCTCAATACTATTATTATTCTTTGAGTTGAAGTTTCTAAAAAGTTACATAATTTTATTACTTATGTTTATTTATTTTTTACTATAAAAAGAATATAGAATTACTTACGGTAAAGCTCATCCTTGTTTTGACATTTGACATTCTCAAAACTGATCAAAACCGACCGGCCATAGATTAGGAGCATTTTGGCAGGCTTTGAAAAATTGAGAATTTGAAAATTATTTTTACCACGAAAACTTACTTTAGAAAAAAAAAACGTTTGAACGTCATTATTAATATATATATTTTAAATTTGACTGGATTTCTTTATTCTCTAGAACCCAAATCAGTATTATAAAACTAATTTAAGTCTCCATGAGAACGAACAAAAGAAATTTTCAAATCTTTTACAGTACCCAAATCCAAAATATCCATGCTAAGAATGTTTTAATCAAACAATTCAAAAGTAAAAAAAAACCGAAGAAACCTAATTTTCCCCACACAAGAGCGACCCAAAATGATATTATGAATATTCCAAAATTTAAAACTGCTTTTGGACAAAGGCATTATTAATATCTCTCCACTAAGCTATACAATTCACTTTCACCGGCCATAAAAAAATACGGAAATGGCAAATGATTTCAAAAATCAAATCAAAACCTGGCTCAAAGAAATCAAAGAAGAGGAATTATCCAGCATCTTGAAAAGAACTTCGTAGGAGCTTAAAAATAATTAGTTTTTAAATAAAACCAAATTGTCTTATTAGCTTTTTAAAATTTTATTTACTGAATGAAAAAATATGTATTGGAACTATACAAATTATATAAAATCTTGTAAAAAACTCTTCTTCGAATCTTTTTTGAGTATAATAATTTTCATAAGTTTCTTAAAAACTTGCATCAAAACAAAATAAGAAAACAACAATGAACAAAAAAAGCTTAAGGCGATGCAATGCGAAGTAATATAATATCATGTGTTTTGGTTTGAAAATTTGATGGCCTAGAAATATCATAGGTGATTTAATTAGATACTGCAAGTATAATACACCTCGGCCTTTGGTATGACTAGACATTTTTCGTGAGTCTTTATACTCTTTTACTCTTATAAGCTTAGAAAAAAATGAAGTGTCAGACCTAAAAAAAATTGAACTGGTCTCATTAGCTAAGTTGGTTAAGCGGTTACCCCGGATAGGTAGAGGTCCTGGGTTCGAGTCCCAGATGCGACTGAAATCTTTTTAATTTCTGTTGTTTTTTTCGGTTTCGTGGTTCATTTGGGATGTGTCAATATTATCTTCTTCAATGACTAAAAAAAAAAGGTTTAAAGTTCAAAATCTCCCACTTACGTACCCTTTTTCGGATATTGTCATATTGTCCACTGGCAAATTGAGTTTTTTAGAATATGACCAAAAAAATATTTTAATATTTATGCCGGAGCTTTACAAAATAAAATTTCTTTGGTTTTTGTTCGGTTTCGTGTTTCATTTAGGAATGATTAATATTATCTTTCTTAAATGTACATTATTTATCCTGACGAGGGAAGCTTTGCTTCTGAAACGCGTAGATATTTATTAAAAACAGTGGTGTAAGCAAATCTCATCTTCTTAATTATATTGACATTAAATCAATAAGGTTCGAAAAAAACTATCCCGATAACCTAATCTAACCTAACCTAAGTAATCTTCAATTAATAGATATATCTTTAGTAATTATTAAAAGTAAGATACACGAAAATCATATTTATTTACGGTATTAATCCAGTAGACTGGGTGGATAGTGCAACCAATCTGCCATATTACATGAGATATGTATGATACATAAAAAAGTAAAATAGGAATATAACAATATGAACATATACAAAAAATAAAATTAAATAAAAATGAAAATAAAAGAAAGAAAATGAAAACCATAATAGTAAATAACATGAAATAAATTAAATTTAATTAAATTAAGGGATCGCCTTTCGTATTTGAGTAAATTAAAATAATTACTCACCCTTCATGAATCTTTCATCATTTAAATAGGGAACGTAGAACAAGTATAGAGAAATGATATTTTTTGCAATGCTTATTCTTTTATTTCCTCTAATAAGTCACTTTGAAATGTCTTGTTTTTTAATACACTTTTACAACTCACAAAGTTCAGTTTCGTTTCTTTAATCAATAAGATGTGAGATGAATTGAGTAATCGTGTAAGAACCTACCGTTCAGGAAAGTACAAATTCCTCGTAAATTGAAGTTGTTTTTTTAATTTATTTTCATTAGTTCACACAAAATTCTAAGGTAAATTCTTGGGTCAACGCCCCGGGAACCATTCATCGGGTAACCAGCACATTTGCCTTAGGTTGCCCCAAGTGGTTCGCTACGTTTGGTGATTTAACAGAGGTGCCGAGATCATTGGGTGATGTTTTTTCCAGGTCTTGGCGGTGGATGCGTCTGCTCACCAGCTTTTTTAACATTCGAATTTGCCAGTTCGCTTTAAAGAAACCATTCAAAATATTGAAAAACGATTACATTAACATTTTTTAATTTACAGTTTAAATCTGTAAATAAGAGCTAGTGTTATGTTGATTTAATCGAGTAAATGTGTCTTTTGATACATTTAGTTCAGACATGAAAGAAATTCAAAGTGACGGCCTCCATGGTCGAGGGGTAAGGCTCTCGACTACGAATTCGAAGGTCGCGGGTTCAAATCCCGGCGTGCGCAAGTTAATTTTATTTAATTAATTTGTGTTGTTTCACAATTAATTAATTTATAAATAATATATACTATATTTGCGCACGTTCCAGAGTGGAAGATACTCTCAGTATCGCCCTGGTGAAAGACCACTATTCAGAATTAAAACGTTGCTTGAAATGGCTTTTAGCTGTGTTTGGTGACCAGATCTGAATAGCCAGGTATTCCCCACCTTTCTCTCCCCCTTCTCCTTCCCCTCCCCAATACCTTTAGCCTCACAATATTCCTCAATTGGGAATGCCATAGTCTCACTGGCTCCAGACGTTTGGGAGCAGTTGGGACTCTTGTGAGGTATTCATATAAAAAAAATCCTCATAAACCTACTCAATTGAAATCCATACCTAGTCCGTTAACTTTGGCCGCATCATTGTCCGCTGTGATTTCGTTCACTACGTATTAATACGGACTCGCAACCCAAATTTAGTTCAGACATAAAAGAAATTCAAAGTGACGGCCTCCATGGTCGAGGGGTAAGGCTCTCGACTACGAATCCGAAGGTCGCGGGTTCAAATCCCGGCGTGCGGAAGTTAATTTTATTTAATTAATTTGTGTTGTTTCACAATTAATTAATTTATAAATAATATATACTATATTTGCGCACGTTCCAGAGTGGAAGATTGTAATGGTAATTATAAAGTGTTTACACCAATATTAGGATCAATTGAGAATTGCGCGAAAAGATGCGTTAATCGAATATTCACATGTTAGATCAGAGAAAAACCACGTTACCATCCGAAAATTCATAAATAAAAAGATATCGCATATCAAGATAACCAGGGACTAAGGGAATTTCTAAAATTGAACGATGTGAAGAAGGCGCTTCTTTAAATAAATTTCAATAGGGACATAATGGTTATATTTACGAGATACCCGAGTTCATAGACGACGGAAGGATTAGCAATAGATAATATTTTCAGAAAGAAAAACATGAATCGAGATTTCCAATTCTAGAACAAGGAACCGCAGGGCGCTCTAAAGGAGTTAACTAAATTCGATCCTGGCCAGAGTGAGGAAAAGTGATAGCTGCAGAGGCGGGCCAGGTGTTATCTAAATATTTACATTGAAGAATTACATTCGAAATTAGTGTTACTTACATATAGGTTTACGAGTTGATAAAGAACATAATTTAATGAAGGTGTGGAATGCAGTTAGGACCTTTTGGTTTTAATCTGGATATAAAAGACGATGAAAGGGCAGAAGATTGGAGTTGGTCGCGAGATACGCCGAGAGGATTAATTACGTGCCGATCGATATTGTGTAATTGTTTGGTTTTTGGACTTTTCATTTGATTTGTTTCTTACAATTAAATAAAGTTTTAAACAAATTCTTTTAAATAGTTGTTGAATTAATTCAATTATAGTTTGATAAATATCGAAGTTTTCTAAAATTCATTTTACTTAAGTGAAGTGATATAAAAAAAAGTGACCCAGTGAATAAAATATTTGTGTTCAAATTAATATTAAAATTTTCTTAAAGACAGTTCGTCTCGAGTTGATACGTCGTCAATTGCGTGCGGAGTGATTAAGAAGTGTTTTTCTGGACTTCAAAAATTTCGTCTTATAATAAATAAAGTGTTTTGTGTTCAAATTAATAATAATTTATTTATTAAAAATTTCTTAAATAGTTGCCGATCTATCTAATTCAATAATAGTTTGATAAATATTGAAGTTTTCTAAAATTCATAATACTTAAGTAGATATTAAAAAAAAGTGACCAAGTGAATTAATCGAAATCGTGGAAAAGAGATTGATTTAAAAATAAATAATATTTTATTTATTAAAATTATCTTAAAGAGTTGCTGATCTATCTAATTCGATAATAGTTTAATAAATATTTAAAAATATTTAAAAAAAATTCTAAAATTAACAAAGTTTATTTGTTTAAAGATTTAAAAAAAAACTACTTCTGTGATTTAATTCATATTTTGTGTTGAACTAAATTCATTACGAGTTTAAGAAAAATTAAATATAATTGCGTTTAAAATAATTTAGTGAAAGTTTAAAAACAGATGAGTCTTAGTTTCATATAATTCATTTTTAATACCTAGCGTGGGATTAATTTCGTCAAAGAAAAATGATAAAGTTCTAAAATATTACCAAGCGTTCGGTTTACGGATTTAATTAATAGTTTGTAGAGAGAATTACGTGAGTACAAAAGCAATAAAAAATTTTAAATAGACAAAATATTTATAACGAAAGATATTCAAATTCAAATAATTCGGTGAAGATAGAACTGGTAAAATCGAATTTGTTCCGTACGTCAAAGTGAATAAAATAGGAAAATAAAACAACAAAAATTAAATATTATCTAATAATATTTGGATTTAGAGATCATTAAATTTGAAGAAATAGTACAAATCGGTAGATCACGAATTGAAATTAGGAAACATTAGATTGTATTAAGTAAATATTTCTAAATTAGATTAAACATACCAGGCAGGGAAGTTCAATATTTTCCCAAACTTCATAATTGGCGTGTATATCCCGCTTGGAAAAATTATGAAACTTATCGGAGTTCAGGTGAGTCAGTCAATTTAAATATTCAAGTTTTCAGGTTCCCTGGGAAGAAGAGGATGGTGACTTGAATTATATTTCTAATGATGTATAAGTGCATATATTATATGTATAAATATATATTTATATTTAATGTTTAATATATAGGTCAATACTATACAACCGTTATTTATTATGAGTAAATGTTTTGTATACTTGATCAAAGCCGTTCCAATCAAATATTTGAGTTCAAATACATTTTATGATACCCAAGCGAGTACATCTACCTTCATAAAATATTTTACGATAAACCTCTCTTTTCGCATTGAATTATAATTAAACGAGTACTATAGATAATTCAATTGTCTCACTCATTACCAGTACTTGATTTTAAATATTCAAAAATACCTATTTTTACATAAATACATTTAGGTATTTATAATAATTTCCGTTAGATACTTACCTATATAAACCTCTCTTTTCGCATTAAATTATAATTAAACGAGTACTATAGATAATTCAATTGTCTCACTCATTACCAGTGCTCGACTTATAAATATTCAAGAATACCTATTTATACATAAATACATTTAGGTATTTATAATAATTTCTGTTAGATACTTACCTGTATAAACCTCTCTTTTCGCATTGAATTATAATTAAACGAGTACTATAGATAATTCAATTGTCTCACTCATTACCAGTGCTCGACTTATAAATATTCAAAAATACCTAATTTTTTTCATAAATACCTTTAGGTATTTATAATAATTGTCCATGGGCTTTCCTACCTGTTTTTCTGCGAGACGAAGGGACATGAGAGACAGTTTATTCGCTAACCGCTTTCCTGATGTACGTGTGTATTTTCCTAGTTGTATAGTGAAATAACTTCGGCTAAAAACTTGGCCTTTACTAAGAGTATGTATGTGTAGGTATAGGTATATATATATAGAAAGTGTATAATGTATCTATCAAATCTATATGGCCGTTATTTATTTTATGTTTATTTATATACAATGTTTAATATATATATATAAAACCATTTATCATATTTATGTATATGTCCTATAAAAACAATTTATTTTATAAATATATATTTTCCCTAACACATAAATTCAAAACTAACGTTACTAAATTATCAACATCCCAAACGATTTTTATTAATTCAAAGATCGTTATCATTCTAAAATAAACCAATGAATCCTAATTGTTATGCTTCCTGACGGGGGTCTCTGACACCTAATAACTGTCGCATATCTCAATGACCCACATCCTCGACTGTTATTAAAACTAGGTCAACATTCCAAACCACACCCTCCTTTTATCGAAGTATGTAGATACGTATAAGTATGTATATATATTCGATTTTCAGTACATCTTACGAAGAATAGGTACTTTAATAAGTGTCGACATATAATTGAAAAATAACTATCATCTTTTGCGATGAACTATCATCTTTTAGAAATCACGTATTTGTAGTTTGCGTACATACATATTTTTATAGCGCCATTTTCATGGAAATATTCAATTCAAAGGCGCCCCACATCCGTTCGAACATATTGATGAATTCAAAAGAACAAACTAAACCCACATCATAGAAAAATATCAAAATAATCATAATCATTCGTCGACAATACGTTCCCAAGTTATGTTATAAAATTAATTTTATCTTCGACTTAGGTTTTCAAGGTTCAGGCCTTGCAAATTTTGGGCTTTTGGAGTCCTACCTTTTCTCCAAACAAAAATCAATCTACAGTTAAATTCAAACTGTATGAGATAGCAGGGTCTCATTAAACCTGTCAACCAAACCAAAGGTAATATATTACATATATTGTATTATCACTTTTATGTATGTTAATATGTAGTTTATCTGAATATCTGGCACAGATTCACGACCTGTGTTGGAGATGTCAGATCCACAATTTTCTGGGAAAACTGGAGTATTGTGGATTATAAAAACTCGTATTGTTTACATATATTTATAATTTGTACCTATCGATTGGGCAGAAATAATTGCTGATTTAAGCGTGGTTATCTCTGAACTCTTGATGCGGGGGACGGCCTTTCAACCCGGACTTTGCAAAAAAATCGCAAGTATCTAATGCTGTTTGACGAGGGGACGGAACCGGTTTGATCTCCTTTAAATGTAACTGTCGGGAGGACGGGAATTCGGAGGGTCTCGGACCCATGGATAAGGAAGGTGCTCTTTCCGTCGCGGTACAGGGGATGACCAATAGCGCACGAACTGAAAATTGAAGAGGTTACGTATACCGTTTGGTCAGGCTGTACGTCTGTGAGGAGAGGGTTACTAACCGGAAACGTGGTCATCTGAGTACTTTAGGGGTAGGTCTGGAGCCGAATTAATTGCAGCGAAACAAGCCGTATTCGATCTCTCGTCATAACAAAAGCTGTGTAAACTAAAACCTAATCATGTAATTTTCCCAAATTTAGGAGAGGATGGAGATGGCGCCGAAACAAGTAAAACTGTACCTTTTAACCATGAAATTTATTGAAACTAATCCATGTAGAATAACACTTAGTACGATGAGGAAAGGCGATAATACTGTGATCATTACATTCATGTATACCAAATTTAAAATTGAAACTACGTCGTATTATATAGATCAAGAATAGTGCAATTAGTATAGCCCAGGAGCTAAGTTTTCCCATTAAAACTCACGATAGAAAAAAATTTGAAAATTTAGGGGTAAAGTTAGGAAAATGCTAGTCTTCCTATAGGAAATTAACGTAGATTGCATAGTAGGATAATAGTAGAGAGATTCAGAACATTAAAGTCTAAGATAGGGGTAATGTTAGGAATATGAATTCTGTCAATGGTATGCGAGAGTCTGCCTACGCTACAAAGAATAGGGTTACCACAAAATGAGACCTTGTTTTTCCAATAGTCTGAACCAAAAATCAGAACACAACGTAGACTCCGGAAAAGCTTGGGAAATTGACCACATTGGAGTGCAAAAATTACCGTGAAAATTAAGAAAATCGGAAACACTCGAATGTTAGCATAGGGCTAGACGTTACACGCTGGCCAAGGAGGAGAAAAACCTCCAATTGAAAGGAAAACTACAAAGAGTTTTCCGATCACATTAGTTAGGAAAATTTAAGGCAGGAGTAGAGGAGTCATCTTAAATCGGTGGCGCGAACTGAAGTCTATTGCTAAATTAAATCATGAACGAAGGAAGGGCGGGCCATCACATCTTTAAAGGCCAGTGGGGGGGGCCATCTCAAGATACTCTCAGTATCGACCTGGTGAAAGACCACCATTCAGAATTAAAACGCTGCTTGAAATGGCTCTTTGCTGTGTTTGGTGACCAGATCTGAATAGCCAGGTATTTCCCCACCTCCCTCTTCCCCCTCTCCTTTCCTTCCCCAATACCTTCAGCCTCACAACATTCCCCATTTGGGAATGCCATAGTCTCACTGGCTTCAGACGGTTGGGAGCAGTTGGGACTCTCGTGCGGTATTCATATAAAAAAAAAGATATCGTCTTTCTATGTAATCTTCCTTACAAAGCGTTAAATAGTACAACAATAAAATTACTGTAAAATTATCTTAGAATAGGATGTAGAATCAACCCTTTAAAAAAAAAGTTTTTTTGTGATACCGCACATGGGTCCAAACTGTTCCCAACCGTCTGGAGCTAGTGAGACTATGGCATCCCCAATTTGGGTATGTTTTGAGGCTGAAGGTATTGAGGAGCGGAAATAGACGAGGGAGAGGCAGGTGGGGATGTACCTAGCTATTCAGATCTGGTCACCAAATACGGCTAAAGCCATTTCAAGCAAAGTTTCGATTCTGAATAGTGGTCTTTCACCAGGGCGATACCGACAGTATCTACAACTCTGGAATGTGCCGCAAATATACTTCATATTATTTTTAATGAATAAATTGAGAAATACAATTTAATCAATTAAAATTTACTTACGCACGCCGGAATGTACACCCACGACCTTCGGATTCGTAGCCAAGGATCGTAACCACTCAACCACAAATACCGTCAAAAGAACTGGTTATACCTATAATTGAAACCCCACATTTTTATGCCTTGAGGTTATTTTCCCACGAAAACGGCGCTATAGAAGTAATCCAATTATTATTATTTTAAAAAATTCATTAGTTTTTAAATTATCATTATCTATATCTAATAGTATATAAGTTATAATTAGTTATTTTGTAAACTTAAATGTACAAATAACTAAAGAAAAAAAAAATATTTCTTTTAAATTTTAACCAGTTTTCAATAAGTATATTAGAAATTGACAACATTTCTTAGCAAAGATATTTTTTACAAAATACTTAGAACACTTATTTTAAATTGTTCTGGAATAGGTAAGTACTTATTTACATTACAAACTGAAGTCTCGATCTTCAGATAAAAAAAATCACTTTACATTGCGTATTATATTAGTACCGTTTTGTGTTTACCTCATTAGGTAAAAATAAATACTCAGGGTTTTTTTTAACGAACATAATTGAAATTCTTGAAGAAAATTACTTTAAAGTTACCAACGCTAGTTTTTTTTCCTTTGAAACGTATAAATGTAAAAAAGGTGTATTTATACTTTCTCTTGGGAGTACCAAATACAAAATATGACAGCTATCAAAAAAACTATCAATCTAAAGTAATAAATTCCTAGCCAAGTAAATATTTAAATCCGGTCTGCTACACATAGTACAAAAATGTTTACATATGGAAATTTATGTATGATCACATTAATATATTTTATATTCGTAACATTTCGAATTTTTGAGTCAAAATACCGTAATGAATTTTTATACAGCCGTATTAGACACTACCCGGCTTTGCCCGAGTTTATTATGATATCATAACATTATTTTCTTAGGTGACAGGATAACACACATATCATATTAATCGGTACACTTTTTAAAAATGATATTAAGACGTTGAAAGTACGAAAAAAATATAGCTCGAAAACCTAACCTAACCGAATTGATTTTTTTTTAATAATTCCTATTTAGAAACGGTCAAATCATGATGGAATTCCAATTTATAATGATTTTTTTAATTAAAAAACCTTTGTTACTTTTTTCCATTTATTTATTTTCGACCGGACCGGTTTCACCCTATCACGGGCATCGCCAGACTGGCACAATAATTAAAACTAAATCTATGGTATATATAGCATCGATGTCAGGAGTGAGTTCCCTGCTTTCTAATATTGTTTTTATTTATGACTTGAAATTTGTTTTATTGCTGACGGTACTGTTTACTATTATGTTTTTAAAAACTACTTTCGGGTTGGTTTATTACCCTCTGGTAGACGTATTACAAATGTGTTTGTTTACTGAATCTATGGGTTTAAAAAAAATTATATCACGTCAATCGTGTCAACTTTTATTTGAACAGACGGTTATTTCTGGTTTTGTTTTTCCCTGTGATTTCCGTTTTGTTTGCTAAAATGAATTTTAAGTGAGTCACACAAACAGGTGTTCTGCTTTATATATAAAAATGAATATTTTTCTGTCTTTCCCCGATTTTATCGAAAATCACTCAACCGGTTTCGTTGAAGATAGCACAGTTTATTCTCATTAGCGCCGGGAATGTTTAGAGAGTAGTTTGAATGAAATCCAACATGTAAAACTGTTGCTATAAAGTTTTAAAAATAGTATGAAAAATGTTTATCCCACCATGTTGTATAGAGGTTAGCCCATAGATATACCACTCTGGTTAGCTACAGATTACATATTCAAAATGGAAAATACAAGTAGGTACCCACTTAAGAACTTTATTATTTAGATATGTTTTGAAAAAGGTATTACAAGCAAGAATTCCCAATATCATAACTTAGTTAAAAAATATAAAAAATTACTCGTACCTAGATTTATTAGCATTTTCATTGGAACGTACTTTATCATTTATCCAGATATAATATATCATGAAAGTTGTTCAACAGAGACACAATCATAAATCTTCCGAAGCAATAAATTAAGGAGCAGAACACAATGCAAACAAACATACCCGTTTTCTACTCCACAAACAAGACTTTGCGATATCATATTATATTATAATACCAGCTGATGTATACCCGGCCTTGCTTGGGAATTTATATTTTTTGGATTTAAGTTATGTAGTTATGAATTCTTGCATGCCATTCGAGTGACATAAATGATTTGACAACGAAATAAAAAAAAAACATTCATCAATTTTATTTCATTCCAACATTTATTTTTGAAAATATTTATAAATAATAAATTTGGTAAATAGGTACCTACTTGTATTTTCCATTCTCAAACAAACCGTCTTCTTTTGAATATGTAATCTGTGGCTAACCAGAGTGCTATATCTATGAGCTAACCTCAATACAAAATTCAATGTTTAAAAAAAAAAAAAAAAACAATAACTTTGTTTTACATCACTTTTATTTATACTTTAGCCGACCGGGTTTCGCTACTACCGTAGCTTCTTCAGGGCAATATACAACTAAACTATGAACTAAGATGCACATGTGTTATAGATTGATACAAACAGGCGAGTGAAGGGCCAAGGGTGGGAGATCAGCAGGTACCTGCTGACCGGGAAGGGTGTGTACTTTGTTTATTGGGAATAATTTTATGATTGGACTTTTATTTAAATTTATTTGATTATTTATGAGTCTACTATTAGTGTTTTTGGCTTTCCTTATTTCTAATGCTTCTAAGTTATATAGTCGAATGCCGGTTACATTTTTATGCAGTAAACTAGTGCCTGTATTTTTATCGAATGTGTGGTCTGTTTCTAAGAGATGGTTAGCAAATTCAATGTTTTTTCATACAAAATTT
>JAHDVE020012479.1:0-17560 GCA_022606495.2 Halesus radiatus
TACAAAATAGAGTGAGAGAGAAACAAAATGTAAAACGAAATGATTGAACAGTGAGACAGATACTATATGCTTACATAATAGAATGGGACAATATGTAAAAAAATAAAGAGACAGAATGTCAAAGGAGGAAGGAATTAAGTTGTTAAGTTGTTGATTTTGAGTTAACGGGAAATATATCTAATATTTAATGTCTAAGTCTTCAAAATTATCTAATCTAATGCCAAAATCATTTTTGTGTAGAATATTACTAATATTAGCGCTGGTGATGTGATTATGGAATACTTTAATTTGGAAACCTTTAAATATTGAGATTTTCTAAATGAAATCGCAACCAATGAATCTCATGCGGTTTTGATTACAATTCATAGATTTAGCCAAGAGATCGCAAACTTGTAAATACTTAATCAGAATCAAAACAACCCCATGAGCTTACTAACTGAATTAATAATCTGAAAGCAAGAATTGGACCACTTACTTGGTAGTCCATGAATCATGAATAAACAGGGTATCCCGCAGGGCTCATCTCTCGGGACTACAAACAAACTACAAGCGGTAGACAGTACCCGCATCATTGTAAATTCGTTCCCCGCCTTGTATAGATTGGCATAATCTTTCATTGATAAATCAATTTATTCGAGATACGCGTAAGTCAAATTGGGAAAACGTGGAATAATCCGCAATGCGGTGGGCTTTCATATCGTGGAAGGTATAATACCAAAAGTTGACGCTCGACTAAATGCACCATGTACCGTGACGATCTTATATGTAATTAAGGTTGATAAAAAACACGTTTGATTTTAAATTACATTTGAAATGTCCGATTTTAGAGCGTACACTGTTTGACGACCATTTTGGAACATAATGTCACGACCACACGATCTCCCAACGTCGTTCGAACGTTTGGGGGATTGTGTGGAGGGTATTTCGTGCGCGTTGGTCCAACGTTGGTTCGAGTTCTGCTAGTTGGCCCGAAATAGCTCCGGTGGCGAACTAGGTTAGTCCAACCTTCAAACTAGTCGGCGAACTCGCACGAACCAGCCTCCACACATTGACGGTTCTGTTCAGTATGAGGTATGAGTTCGGCATGCGATCCCAGCGGACGTGCTGCGTGAAGAATAAAACATGACTGAACTATGTCCATTTGGACGAAAAAAGACTCAAATATTTAACTAACCCACAGCCCAAATATGCAATATGATATGCATAATGCATATTGAGTATATAATATGCGAATAATGATAATAATTGGATAATTTGAATAGCGCCCATTTTTACGAAAAATCACCCCAAATGCATGTAATCCGGTGTATAATCGGGGCTAGTTGTTATATTTTTCTGCGCTGCAATCTGAATCAAGCTATGCGTATAAATAAAATACTGAGGTCAAACATGCGTAATAGCTATCGACAAGCTGTGGGGGCTATACAATTGAACTTCGTCACATTTTTCTAACATTTTGAAAGACAAAAACACCCATCGTCTCGATTGGGCGAGACGTTGGGCGATTGTGTGATCGTAGCATAAAATTTCGTGCAGAGGTTCGTATATAGAACATGAATTTAATTCAATAGTTATTTGGTACGCTTTATTAACAACGGTAAGGATAAGGTCATAATTTAAAAAATATTTTTTCTTTTCACTTCATTTTTCGCCCTCCTCCAGTAGCGTGATCTGGGATCGGGGTTCATAAGTAATGGAACATGTGAGCCCTGCCCCCTTCCTTCCCTTTCTCCCCGCAATAACCGGACCACAAAGTGCCGCTGTACGGCTGTAATTACAATTACACAGTAACTTGCTACATTCATCAAGCGAGAAACGACCACAATCTTCATGTGTGTCCAGGAAAGTCACGCGAGCGCAGTGGCCGATGCTTTGTTGATGGTCTTCTCAATTTGAGGTTATTCCAATCCCAGTACAGTCATTGCAAAATTATCTTATGACCTCGTTTCAAATCTTATTGCAAAGCTAAGGTCAGTATTCGCTGTACGACTTGTTCTTCTCTTCGACACAGTTGATTGAAATTGACGTTCTACTTTTTAGTGTTATTTTTCGGTAATTCTTTCTAATTATAATTTCTTTGTTATTTTTTCTACTGCCCTTGGGAGCTTTTGCGCGCTCATTTCTACGTTTTCCATCTTGTGGTGTTGTGGTCAGACGAGGCTGAACTGGAATGCGCACCGGACCTATGGCTCGATTCTAGGTCATGTTGTGCGGTCTTGTGTTATTCCTCTTTCCCTTTTACTACCACGTTTAGCTTATTTAGATGACCCTTCTAATGATATAGCTTTTAATTTGTTCACCATTCGCTCGCAATGCCACAAGCCAAGATTTAAAATAAAATAAAAACGGGTGATTGCATTTCTTTGATTGCGAATGAAATGTGCGTGATTTCTGACGGGCATTGAACGTTATTGCGGCTAGTGTTAACATAGAAGTAGGTAGAAGTTGTTTGTACGAGTATGACGATCAATAAAATTGTTATAGTGGTTGGTTTTTGGCATCGACCTAATTATGATTTTGGGGTATTATGCCGTTTTGAGGTTCCTCCTCATTTAGCCAACGTTTTGGACTGCCTTACAGTGCCTATCACCAACTCATTCCCATTGAAAATCTCAAATCATACGCCAGTAAAAATTTTGTTTTTGTTTCCTGTCTCGTGATTTACATGCACTCAATAAGCTTTTTGAAAAGCTCTGAATCTAATAAAATATTATTCTAATTGCATCATATATTTGATGCATGGAGGTAGCAGAGAATTGTTAACTAAAGTACTTACGCCTCCCATGAGGTTTAAACAAATTAACTCCGTAGCCTAACTCACATTCTACAGGTTCAACTTGCTGTTTAAATTTATGACCTTTGTCAGTTGAGAGCTACATATTATGGTAGAACTAGATGGTCTCCAGTGACGGAAATTTGAAATGACTGTCTTTAAGTGGTAATAATTTAAATTAAAAACTGGATGAAGGTAGCTACGGTAAATGACTGTTTTATGATTACAGTTAGGCCATAATGACTGCCTAAACCTCCGGGCTAATTTCCGGCAGAGTTTAATATTCATGCTTTTCATCTTCTGGATTAGGGACCGGACGACTGCTTAGTAATCTCCAACTTACCAATCATCTAATTACTTAGCTTCTGATAAAGGTCGGCATCCAAACTTATAATGAAAAATGATCAGTCAAGGATTAATTTCCAGCTTTTCAAAAGTACTATGTTTTTATTTTTTTTAATTTTTATTATCTATTTTACACAATATAACACAAAAATATTCCAGATTTTTTTTTATGAATACCGCACATGAGTCTCAACTGCTTCCAATCGTCTGGAGCCCGTGAGACTATGGGATCCCCAATTGGGGAATGTTGTGAGGCTGAATGTATTGGGGAGGGGAAGGAGAATGAGAAGAGGAAGGTGGGGAAATACCTGGCTATTCAGATCTGGTCACCAAACACGTCTAAAAGCCATTTCAGGCAACGTTTCAATACTGAATGGAGGCCTTTCACCAGGGCGATACTGAGAGTATCTTCCACTCTGGAAGGTGCGCAAACATACTATATATTATTTTTAAATGAATTAATTGTGAAACAGCACAAATTAATTAAATAAAATTTACTCGCGCACGCCGGGATTTGAACCCGCGATTCCTTCGGATTCGTTGTCGAGAGCCTTACCCCTCGACCATGGAGGCCGTCTTTTACCCGTTTAAAGTACTTTTTTTAGTAGTTTGACTAACGGGTGCTTTGTCATTCAAAACATTACAATAAATTTACAGTACATACGTGACATAACAAAACTTAAAACTGTAATATTTCGTAATAATTTTACTCAAAATATTTCAAAAATACTTACTAAAAAATTAAAAATTAAACGTATCTTACAACAATAAATCGCACATAAAATAATATTTCCTAATTATCTAATATAAATAGTTTATTTCATCTGGCCAAGTCTTCATTTATTTATTAACTTTTATTTTATTTTGTGGCGTCATTATTAATAAAATTAATATGAAGTATTCTGTCAACGAAACTGTTTAATATATAAATATCAACATGTTTCGGAAGCGAACTTTCCCCCATCAGGATAAACAATATACCAAAAAATAATCGTCTAAACAAAGTATGTCACATTAGTTTTATTTATTAACGGTTTTATTTTAATACAATTTTTGTTTTCAGATGTAACCTCATTAAACAGCTGGGAATTTATTTATTTATATGCTATTTGTTTATAAAGCTATTTGTTTATATGCTTAGGAACTATTAATCCTTCATTAAAATTGAGACGACTATTGTAATAATCGTTTCAATTAAAGACATTGATTGGTATTGATACGATTTAAACTATTTTAATAAACAATTATTTTTATAAACAATAATTATTAGCCTGAAACACTCATCGAAATTGAAAAAAACCTTTCCGAGCAAAGATAAATGTCGCCGACAGGACTCGAACCTGCACCCTTCTGATGTCCGGTCAGATGCTCTACCGTTGTGCTACGTCGGCGTATCGCAAACCCGCCAAGTTAATCAATATATACTAGTGTTTCATTCAACAATTATTGTTTTTAATATATTTTCACCTGTAAACAACCAACTTTATTAGTATGAGAAAGGCTTGTAACGGCTAAATCCCTCAAATAGATGGCGTCGAGACAAATTATGTCTACATTTTATTGGTGAAAATTGCTTTGTCTTGTCAAATATTTATTAATTGATAATCTAAAGTTCTTAAAAACTTATGACAAGATTTTTGTGCATAGCGCAAAGGGTAACAATTATTTTTATAAACAATAATTATTAGCCTGAAACACTCATCCAAATTGAAAAAAACCTTTCCGAGCAAAGATAAATGTCGCCGACAGGACTCGAACCTGCACAACGAATATCGAAGGTAAAATAATAATAATAATAATAAAAAGTAATAAGAAGTTAAAGTTACATAAAATCTCTACACTTTAATAAAATGAAATATAAAAAAAATTATATATATTTTTTAAGAAAATTACTAATACATGTATCCAATTCATTAATTATAGTGCAGTCAGCAACCATTCGCTGCAGGTGCAGAAGTTCTAGAAGCACTGCAGCGATGTCGACTTATGCATATTATATGAAATAAAAAAAACATTAAATAACGCTACAAATTTTATAAAATAACGCTTTGCTTTAGCATCAGAGAATTAATGATATACTGGTGATAGGGTTTGTGCACCTTCGTATTTTCTGCTCCTACAACAACAAACTCGTAAATCTTTTGTTTTTCCTTTTCCCACATTAAGTTTACATAACTGGGGAGCACAATACAATAATAATGTATGGTATATTTTCTAAATAAATATATTTAAAAATAAACATCCCTTTTGCTTCTTCAGCCACGAGGTTCACCCTTTCCCCGCGCATCACCCTGCACCACAAGCTGAAGGGTATTGTTTTTTTTATAATTCTCTCTACATGTTCATAGCACATCACACGTGTACCTACTTTATGGATAATTTCGTTGATCCGGAATTACATTGTATCACGGAATGGCGTTTAAAATTGATTGGCGGTGAAACGAAATCAATACTGATTTGCGGTGCAAAACCACGCGGCTGCACGAACAGAGACGTGATGACTGCTGACCCACTGATCGGATTTTTAAAGGGTCCCACTTTGAATCCTTGAGGTCAACCGCATATATTATCTGCGAAATTTGAATACAATTTTTTTTTTAATTTTGTGTAAGTTTTCTAGCCATGGTAAGTTGGCAAAATGTGCAAAAAGGGACTGAGGTGCTATTTAGTGACGTGGCGTCAAACTCAAGTCCTGGCGCACTTTATAATAAGGATATTTAAATAAAAAAGTGATATCGCATAGGAGTTTCAACTTCCAACTGCTCAGGGTCAGTGAAAGTATAAGGTCCAATTTTTCAGAACATTCTGAAGCTAAAGAAGAGGAGGACGGACGTTGCAAAATTCCCAGCTGTTCAGACCTGGTCACTAAATACAGGTAAAGACAATTTAAGGAAAGTTTCTTTTCTGAATGGTGGTCTTTCACTATTTTTCACTCTGGGCTAGGTACAAATATACTGTATTATTACGGCACAAATCGTCAAACTCATACTAGACCGAAGAAAAACTCTTCCTGCCATACTATAAAATACCATAAAATATCGAAGTTATGTATCGAGAGAATCTCCTGTCCCGATCCTATCTTCCTCTTCCCCCTTCCTTCTTATTTTTTTCTCTTTCTCTTATTACTTCTATAAATAAAACACCTGTATATAACTAATGTTACAAGAAACAAGAAACTTTGTTGGCTTACCTTTTGTTAAACTATTTGTATTAAAAGCCGTTTGTTTCTTACAAATAAACAAATAAATACTCGTGTTCTTTTGACTTTAGTTAGAAAAATGTACACGATTAACGCGCCGCAACCCAAAATTTTGGTATTGTTCTCCGAAGCAAACAGTACATTGAACATTGTATGCACGATGAATACGTTCCAGAATGTACTGTTGCAGGTGGAAATTTGCGGTTTAGTAACATTACAGAAATATGTTTATTTTCCCTGACCACCTGGTTTTCTACATAAATTCTACGCCACTCTTTTGACTAACATTTACTAGCATAATTACAAAATACACATTAAAAAACTTTAAATTATAATTTTAAACGAGAATAAGAGAAGGCTTTCAGGAAAACGGGAAGAATTGTTTTCTAGATATTGTGACTGTGCCAGAAAAAAAAATATCGGTATGATTTCTAGTAAAACTGAAACTAAATTGTGGTCGTATGAGTCTCTGAAAGACTCAGCGTCTTGATAACCATCTGATACGAGAGCAAATATTGCAGCATCCTCGCTGGAGATAAGCAAAGTCACATCGTGTGATTTATGCACAAGATATGGGACCGATTGTACGCAATGGCCGTAATGAGGTGTTTGCTTCTTAGTCAAGTAGATAACCTTATGCGAAAATAACGTGTGATTTTCTGTGCGGGTTCCAGCGGTTATTGTTAATATTTTCATTATATTCCGATTATATAACCGTTGAAGTATTGCAGCATAATTGTCGTTGACGAGATTCGCAATATGGGTAAAACTGTAAGAAAGCCGATCGAGTTGCAAACGAGAGGAATTTCCCATGTCGAAAATTTGCCGGCAAATGGAAGGTAACTCATTTTTATTTGGCATTTTACTAAACTTTTATAGTGTTACATATTTAATATAATATTATTACACATATAATTACTTCCTCATCATTGGGAACTGACACTATTCACATAGCATAATACAAATCGTCACACAACATCGGTTTTTCAACAAGGGCACTTGGGCATGTACCCTATCGATTTTTGTACCAACCGTATCTCTAATTTAATGGGTTCTCCGAATTTGTCAACCGTCTCTTAGAAACAGACCACACATTCAATGAAAATACAGGCACAAGTTTACTGCATAAAAATGGAACAGGCATTCGACTTGATAACTTAGAAGCGTTAGAAATAAGGAAAGCCAAAAACACTAATAGTGGACTTATGAATAATAAAATAAATTTAAATAAAAGTCCAATTCTTAAATTATTCCCAATAAACACAGTACACACCCTTCCCGGTCAGGTACCTGCTGATCTCCCACCCTTGGCCCTCCACTCGCCTGGTTCGCCTCGCATCTTTATCAATCTATAATACATGTGTATCTTAGTTCATAGTTTAGTTGTATATTGCCCTGAAGAAGCTACGGTAGTAGCGAAACCCGGTCGGCAAAAGTATAAATAAAAGTGATGTAAACAAAGTTATTGTTTTATTTTTTTTTAAATTCTAGTTTAATTCTTCCAATATGAACAATATTACTAATGGAGTCAATATTTTCACAGTAAAGTTTGCGCGATATTTGTTTTCCATTTAAATGATTGCCATCTATCTGCTGTCTCTTAACACTACTCGCACAATATTTGCATACAGAACATATTGCGGGTGGTGTGGCTTACATTTAATGTGCCCGGAATTTAGTCATCTGCGCATGCGCTTTCATTTCCGTAATAATCTTCCTTTTGGAAGGTTTTGATATTTTTCAATTGGTTAAGGGCTTACGAATTTTTTGCCCTTCTGTAGGCCAGAAAAATGCAAGAAGTAAGTTTTGTACGCATGGCAATTTTTACTGGGTTTTGACCCATTGATAAGTTTTTGTATGTTCGTACTACTTATAATAAATCAACTAGAAAGTTTACCAATAATTCTGCAGGATTATTACCATTGTAGATTTCTTGTTCGACCACGACTTGCAGTCAGGGCTTTGTCGCTTTCTCGATTGTAAGAACAAAATGGGATGAAAGGACTTGACAATTATTAAGCTCTTTGGATCAGAGATCTTCAGACTTACCATTCAACTGGCAGATATAATAAATGAACAATAAGCATTCCAGACATATTCAGAAGGCAACGGGATTAGTAGTTGACAGTTGACAGTACCCCAGGTCAAAGAGCACTGATGTAACCTTTACAATTCCCAGAGCATTGAATTAGTGAACTGCATTTAGTTCTCACGGTTTATCAACACCAAGTAGGTAATATGATTATATTATGCGTGTTGTCATAATGCGTTGATTTTCATATTGCTTTCATGTTCAAATGAACACCCACCATTCAACTTTGGTGAGACAATGATCTTTCTCAAATACATTTGAATTTGTCACATGTTTGTGCTTACGTATTGTTTTTTGTAATCAATAGTTTCAATATTTATCCTACTTTATTGAATTAACTTGCATCCTGACGAAGGATTATCCGTATCTCGTTTCTTAGACATGTTCCATTAGTGTAGGTGTTTTGAATCGATCAAACTAGCGATGGGTTATGACTCATTTTGTTGAGAGCGGGAGTCACGGTACCAGCTCAATATTTTCGTACGATTTTAAAGTACGACTCAATTGAACAACGGCTCATTTAAGAGCCGGCACATATTAAGAGCCGACTCCCAGTTCATGAGCTCATATCCCAGTTCATACGACTCCCAGCTCCCACCCCTCCCAGCTCCCAGCGTATAGGTGTAGGTACATAACGTCCAGATGCCAGACTGTCAGGCGCCATTGTACTGTGCGTACACACGTGTAAATGTGGTAATTATTCTATCTCTCTGATGATTTTATATTAAAAAAAACAAAGGACTTACCCTTGCCCCTACTCCCAACTCAATACAAACAGACAAGTATGTATATATGAATTGTTTTTGTGTTTAATTCGTAGAACTCCATTTATTTATTTTTTAATTTGATATAAATCAAATTTAATAATGTTTTTTAAGTTATGCAAGTATACAGCTGCTTCGGCGTTTAAGGCCATTTTCGAATTGTCGTTCATAAGTGTCACTTCGAAAATGGTCTTAAACGACGAAACAGCTGTCACAATAATAACAAACTAAAAATACTTGCAGAACTTAATAATAACATTATTAAATTTGATTTACATTAAATTTTAAAAAAAAGTTTGTATATATCGCTGCTCTGCTGGTGAAGGTGAGCAGCTGATGATCTCGGGTGTAAGTTGCACGCAATTTAGTGGAGTTTTTACGAAACAAATTTTTCCCTACAAAATTCACAAGACCCAAAAGGCAATAGTGGCCAGGTAATAATTAAAATTAATAATAGAAGTAATAATTAAAATCATCCGGTGAAGAATGTTATGCACAAATGACGCCGTTCTATTTGTATAAAGAAAGAACATGTAGTTTAGAGACATTACCTTAAAATGTTTCACCACATAATGATAAATAAGAAACCTAAGAATAAAAAAAATAAAAAAATATTACCCATCATTGTGATTATGATTTGCTATTCTGAAACCTGACTCTTCTATTTTCAATCTAAAATCTTCTATGACTATCGGACCTCTGTCGCCAAATAGGGGTTGCTACGACCAAATATCCGACCCGCGTGACAATGTCCTTTCAAGTATTCAGGATCACGGCTCATCACTACCGGCGTTATCTTTGTTGCCTTCCTCATACCATGCTGTTCCCGTTTTACAAAATGATAATATTGTCCTTTGAGAGACCTCTCCAACTAAACCGCAACACTTTGAAACTCGTCATCGCATGAAACCCTGCGTATTACCATATGCATGTGCTCATGGTGTTATTATATAATTTGCTTTGCAATATATTTCCAGACAAAACGACAGAATACAACAGAATGGTCGAGAAAGCAATCTCTCCGGCTTCTTGGCGTTATCTGAAAGTTTCTCTTGCCAGCTGCAATTTCTAGCATTTCTACTAGCGATGGCCATAGTCTAAGCATTCTATTCCGAAAATATGAAATAATCGAATGATATTTCGAATTGATCGCTATCAAAATAACGACAACATCAAAAAAAATCATCTTACATTAAGCAACTCCAGTGAAAAACATAATGGCTTTAAAAATATATAACGATTCTGAATATATAACTTTTGTTATATATAATTATCGTTATTTAAAAGTGAATAAAAAATCATCTCATCAAAACACCTTGAGATGTTGGTACCATTGCATTGGAATTTTTGACGTCACGTGCACTGTTTTTGGATTAGTATGGACATTTTTATTTTTCGATTTTCTTTTGTATTTTAAATATGTTTTTTTTTAGTTTTGATGAAATTTAAACTTAATTTGGTAACTTTAAGCTCTATAATTGTCGTTCGATACAACATACTATTATTAAGGAAATAAATTAGAGTATTCATGAGCGAACCAATTATCAATACGGATATTATGATAATATTAATGCTCAATACTATTATTATTCATTGAATAAAAGTTTATAAAAATGTATATAATTATGGTTCACTATGAATAGAATATAAAATTATGTACGGTAAAGCACATCCTTGTTTTGACATTTGGCACTCTGACCTCAAAACTGATCAAAACCGACCGGCTATAGATTTGGGGCGTTTTGGCGGGATTTGAAAAATTGAAAATTATTTTTAACTTTTGAAAAAAAAAAGAAATATGCTGGTATTTAACGGGGAGAGGGTCGTCGGAGAGTTATTATTTATTAATTCAAAATAATGATAGTATTGTTACGCAATACGATAAACATACTGTTTTTAAATAGAAAAAATATTTTATAAAATTACATAGGCTTAGCATTTATCAAAATCTAATCAGAAATATTAATTTTTTCTGACCGTCCTATTGTATGTTTTACAAAATATTTAAAATACTAATATGATTTTTAAAGTGGAGAAAAGTATGTTTAATCATTTATCGTTGCGTTTTTGTAAATAAACGTATCCGAAGATTTGTAATCCGCATTACAAGTTCCTTATTGAATCAAAAATTCATTCGGGTAATTCGATCGATCAATCGTTTAACTTAATTTGAAAATTCACAAATTTAAATCGATTTTTAAACCGAAGCGTTTCGAATGAATTTTAATCGATTATTGAGATATTCAACCATTCTGCAATGGATGTCTCTATTATAGCCATGAATAATTTTAATACAGCAGAGATTTCTCCCCAGTGGCCCGCATCTTGTTTGCAAACAATTCGGACATCTCGTCAAGAAGCGGTTCCCCTAGTACTTGTGAAGTCATTGCGTCGGATGCCTGACCTTTCAAATATTTAATAATATGACATGCATATTAATTGCTCGTCTAGCCGTTGAGAAGAGTGAAGCGTGCCTTTCCATAAATACGAATCGTTTTATGCTTTTGACATTTTAACTGCTAATTATTTTATGTGTGTGTTTATTTAAATTTTTGATTATTTATATATTTAATTTTTCGTAACGACCGCGACTCTAGAAATTTATCGACAGTGCAGGTGACAGACCTTTCGTCTAGCAAACTTTCGCTGGAGAAATCGGTGTTGATGATAGTAAATGGTTTATCATAACCACATTTTCAATTGACATTGAAATAAACTTGATGTCGTTTAAGATTAATGCAATATTTAAACCATAAAGACTTGGCGTACCTGCTACAACTTCTTCCAATTTAAGTGTTTTGGGTTGAATTTGTACCCAGGAAAAGGTTTTCTTGTAACAAAATACCCACAAAGTTTTCTAAAAGTATGAAATCAGCATACCCCTGGTATGAATTTTAAATACTCTTGTAGAATTATAAAAACTTTGTTTAAGCTGCGAGAACACCAAAACACTAGCACTGCTTAAATCTTAACTTATTTGAAAAAAAAAAACTTTTTTTTTTCAATATTCGTTCTTCGATAGGCTTCTTCCCAAGTTTTTTTTTCTATGATCAAAACTGTGCCGTCTGCAAAAGATATAATTTTTCCTATTTTGGAACTTCAAGCATGTCATTTACGTAAATAATAAACAGTATTGGCCCCATAACTGTCCCTTGGGGGATTCCAAATTCTGAATAGTTGGGTTCGTTCAATTTAATTTTTACGTGTTGGTGTCAATTATGTAAATAACTTTTGAACCATTCTTAACATGTCAATTTATTTTAACTATGTAACGCAATCGAACCCGTAACCTCTCGATTTAACGGGGTGAGGGACGTCGGAGAGTTATTATTTATAAATTCAAAATATTGATAATATTATTGTGCAATACGATAAACATGGTGTTTTTAAAGAGAAAAATATTTATTACGTTTTTTTTTTATTTGCATGGGCTTAGCATTTATCAAAATAAAATCAGAAATATTACACATTTTTGACCGTTCTATGCATGTTTTACAAAAAACATTTAAAAATCTGGATATCCTTAAAAAATGCTGTGAAGGTTTTTCTTTAGCTTGTCGATAAGATAAATTTAAAAAAAGAACTGTGTGTAGTTTAATTTTTTCTTAAACAGTACGTAACTTTAATACATATATATATATATATTTTTTTTAATTCGAATTATAGATCTTTGGTTAAGTTTATTTAAAAAAACGTAACGAGAAAGGATTAAAAATATTTTCTCCACTTTAGAAATCATATTCTTATTTTAAATATTTTGTAAAACATACAATAGGACGGCCAGAAAAAGTAATATTTCTGATTAGATTTTGATAAATGCTAAGCCTATGTAAATTTATTAAATATTTCATAAATATTTTTCTATTTAAAAACATTATGTCTATCGTGTTGCGTAATAATTCAATCAATATTTCGAAATAATACATAATTCTGCTCCGACGTCCCTCTCGCCCTTAATGTTAAACGCGTAGTTCAAGAGGCTATGGAGCCGTTCATAGATAAATTTCCAATTCAATTTTTCGTAATGTAAAAAATATAAATGTTAAAAAAACAATTCCGTTTAACACCGTCTTTATTTATTAAGTTAGCTGACCTGATCCACAAATAATCATCAATACGGATTCGGATTGTGTCTCGAATGAACCGGTTTTTTGACCTCGAACTTGGACTGAATGAGGCATTTTCTATAACTTACTTGTTTTCTACTTAACCCAGTCGCCATTCGCACAATTTTTTAATCATTATCTTAAATCTGAAACGTTAAGGAGAATGCAAGTAAACTCATTAAATCCATTAAGTCTTATTAACTCGTTTAATTTTAATTGAATAGCCGTTTATTGTATCCTCGATTCTATTCACACCGCGTATGGAGCCATTCCATGTTGGTCGTCATTTAATTTGTCGTCATATTTTTTTATTGAGTTTGATATCATCTCTATTATTAATATGGTGTCAACCTTGCCTTTCAATTAGCTAATTTTTCATGCGCGCGGTGTCCGGTGTTTATAATTCCTCCATTATGTTGGGTGCATTTGGAAAATTGCATTCTGTTCAAGAGCTTAATGAGCATATCATATGTTACTTCGTTATATAGGATTGATTAGAGTTACTTGATCATTGCGGTCGAGGAATTTGAAGGTCATCATCATCATTTCGTCTCCTTTTCCTAAACGCGTTGAGATTGCTCGATTAGGTGCTTTGAAGCTTTGTTTGTCTTGTGCTACAACGGTGACTTCAGTTATTTTAACACTTGATATTTTTACATTTTATATGAACTTCCAACCGGTCGTTTCATTACGAAACATGAGCGCTTGTCCATTGTCGAATCCACACAGAATTTTAGATTTCCATATAAATAGTAATATGAGTACGATGTCAAAAGCTTTACAAACAGTGGAGATTAAAAATTGGATGCATATGCATGATGATCCATCCATAATATAATTCTTTACTAACACGCAGTTATGATTGGTTGATAAGTTGTAGTTCGGTGATTTTATAGAACAGTTTTTGTCTCTTCTAAGCGTGTAAAATGTGCTGTTAGCTTTTCAGTCTCCATTGTCTCCCTACCACCCTTCCCAAGAATCTCAAATCGACAATCAGAAACCCACAACACAATATCTCGTTGATTTTAAAGCTACTTAATCAAGTCTATCTTGAATGCCTGTTGTAAGTTGGTAATCTCCTATACAAAATCAGAGTAGGCCATTGGTTTCTATTAAACCGGGACAGTTATACCTACAGGATGTCCGTCGAAATAAAAAAAAAAACTAATAATTACCGACTTCCTTGAACCCGTGCAATAATTAAATATAATAACCGGGCCAATGCCGAGCCTAATTTCAATATCACCTAAACGTATAATTTATAAATTAGATAATAAATTGAGTCTGGTAGAAACGAGTCAGGATGCAACGCGAAGGTTGTGAACCTGAAAAATGTTCTTTATAATTAGTTATTTAAATGTAATAAAGTTATAATAATATAAATTAGTAAACAATGCGTAATGTTTCCGAGTAATTTACTGCTGTGTGCGCATGTTGGTCAAAGATAATGATAATCTTTTCAGGATTGTGTAGTATAATACATTCATTAGAAACATAATGGCTTAGACTTATTTGGAGATACCGGGCTTTTGATGTCGAGGTCGGTGGTTCGGTGTTATCTTTGGAGAATTTTAATAGAATTTAGATACCTGTGTATAGTTGGGACGTTGAAAAATAATTTATGGTTGTCTAATGGTAGCTATTTTACTGGACACCCAATAGATGGACAACGAAGCACAAACTTTTGTTACGATATTCTCATAAGAAGCAATCACTTTGTAGTTTAAAATTATATTAAATAAAACAGTCACGTTATTATGCACTATGAATTTATTATATGTTAACGCCAATCGGTTTCGCTTAGATCAAGTTTCGTCAGGGTAATTAGAATAACTAAAGAATAATGCAGAGTTATCGGTTGTATATAGGTAGAGAAAACAATAGAGTGAGGCAGTATACTCGTATACTAAAAGGGAGAAAAAAAAATAGAGGGAGGCAAAAATTGAAAGGTATTTTGTGTAAGAGGGAGACATCATCTCTATTATAAAAAGAAGATTGTCCCGGGCGGTGTGTGTTTGTTTTGTATGCAAATCTACAGTTTTATTCCAAGCTTGATGAAATTTTGCACACTTGACTTTCAAAACAAGAGGAAGTTCACTTGAGATTTCGAAAAACCACCACCTACCCCCTTTCCCACCCCTTAAAGCAGAATGTTGGTACTTCTTGCACGTTTGACGTTCAAAATAAGAGGAAAATTACTGGGTAGGAGTAGGGGTGGGGTAACACAACCATTTGTAACCCCGGGCAACGCCGGGTACCTCAGCTAGTTACAGATATGTTACAAAGAAATGTTAAATAAAACAGTGTAATTGAGACATTATGAAGTTAATAAATAGAAAGAGACATTTTTTTGTTCTCCTCTTTTTTTGTATCCTGTCTCACTCTTTTATCCTGTTTCACTGTTTTCTGTACCTATTTATGTATATAAATACCCTTTTTTACCTTAACTCCACAGACGTTCTGAGGAAAATAATTTCCCTTAGGGCCTATTTCATCTTTGGGGATGCTGCGTGGAGAGTATTTTTAATGAAATAAGAAAAAGTTCTGGGAAGGAAAAAGGTATGAGGGGTGGGTAGGAATCCGGGGGTCAGTGTGTCCAGGAGTGACGGAGGCATTAATCCATCCCTCCCACTGCGGTGCAAGGCGATGGGTCGAGAGAGTCCGGCTGGAGAGGTCGAAGGGTCTTCCTCAGCCGGACTCTCCCGATCCGGCCGACCACGCAAGTTGAGGGAAGACGCAACCGCCGACAAACCTCACCTCATGAGCTTGGGCCCCCCTCCTAAGTCCAACTTGTCCTCCTAACCACTTGGGGTGACCTATGTCAGATGTGTTTGGCTCCCGGGCGGCAGTACCCATACCAGCCTCCCAAATTGAAACCGATAACTCTGTATTATTATTCAGTTTTTATAATTGCCTTGACGATGCTTGATCCAAGCGAAACCGGTTGGGTTAAAATATGTTAGTGATTTATAGCAGAGTGATTGTTTTACTTAATATTTTAGGTTATAGTTCAATCACTCCAGTAGTAAAAGCTAGTGACAACACTTCGACAATGATTGTGTACCATTTATCAACAGTTAAATAATAAAATAACGATACCAGACCCCCTACTAGCACAGAACATCGATAAAAAATTTATCGTTAATATCGGTAACTTGTTAACGTTTCTCAGCACGACTGCATATCGCTTAACAAAAAACATTTCACGTCGACTAAATAGGCTTATTTTTGTTAACTTGAACTGTTGTTGTTTCATTGGCGATCTGCAATCTTGCTCAGGAACGATGACAAGTTATCGACATTATCGATAAAACCTTTATCGATGTTCTGTGGTAGGGGGCCAGAAGTAATAAAATATTAATTTGAAATCTAAATATGAAACATTTTAGGTTTATTAATGTCTAGTAATTTGTCGACATGCTATTTGTAAGACAAGCGTTTTACAAAGACCTGTAATTATTATCGAATGTCTAAATAAATTAAAGTATACTAATTATACAGTAATGCCGATATATGCCTATGGGCAGAAGCTGTCGGTTAGATAATTTTTAATGCAATCGATCAATGTATGATTGATTACATAATGATTTAAAGCATTTTGTTTCTTAAGTCGGTAATTAATAGTAGTTCTAATTACCTTTATTGTTAATCCACAATAATATATTAGTTATTAACAGGGCATTATGAATAGTGCCATAGTATTATTAGGTTTATTAATATGCGTTAATTAGGATTCAGGCATTCTATGGAATGAATGTTCAATAAGTACTATTTATAATATAAACGCATCAATTTGTTTTCAACCACTTCAATGTAATATAATGATCGACCGGTTTCGGAAGCACCCTTCCTTCGTCAGGACTATATTACGACTGACGTTTATATTATAATAATGGCAAGATACAAATTAAATGGTTCTTACGAATACAAAATATTATTTAACACTAGCTGATGTGTACCCGGCCTTGCTAGGGATTTTTTTTTGGTATAAAGTTATGAAGTTGTGAATTCTCGCCTGTCATTAGGGTGCCATAATTGATTTGACAGCGAAAGTAACTATCTCCAAATAAAGAAACGTCCATTTGAATATTTTATTTCATTCGTGTTTTCCATTTTGAAAATATTCTACCCAAAAAACCTTCTTCTTTTGAATATGCAGTCTGTGGCTAACCAGACTGTTATATCTATGGGCTAACCTAAATAAAACATGGCGGGTTCAATGTTTTTTATACTAATTTTAAAACATTATAGCAACAGTTTTACATATTATATTTCATTCAA
>JAHDVE020012480.1:0-14060 GCA_022606495.2 Halesus radiatus
TATGATTGATAAATGAAATATATAAACTTCGCAGTTCTTTTTCTTTAAGTATCAATGGGACAATTATATTAAGAGTGCTATTTATTAATACATTTTTGGAAACATATATCTCAAAATAGGCATATAAAACAATATATATAATCATAAAGATTAGAATCAAAGCTTAGGAAATTCGTTAATTTTGATTGTCGGCTATCTTGGCCGGAATGTTCTGTTCCAATTAAGTAGTTCTTTAAGTTTATCAGACCAAAGTTTATATTTGCTATTAACATCACCTTGTTAATTCAAAACTATAAACAACTTATATATATACATATTATATAAAAAAAACCATTATTAATTTATTACTGCGAACTGGGTGTTTGGATCCTTGAACTGTGATCTGGTCGTTGTGTGTAATGTACACGCCTTTCTGGCTATCGCATTCAACATGTGCATCTGCCCGACTATTCTGCGCCACCTTTATAGTGATTCGAGCTGAACTCGGCAAGCATATCGTACGAAATGACATGCTATTCGGACACAAGGGTAAGATAGTTATAATTTTTAGGTCACTATGGATAATTGGACCACCAGCAGACAAACTATAAGCAGTGGAACCAGTTGGTGTGCAGATCAGCAAACCATCACCTTCGGTGCTCGTCAGGTACTGTTCATCTTATAGAAAAATATCAAGGGTTAGTTTGTGGGAACCCTCCTTTCGTGAAATGGCTACCTCATTCAAACAATTATAAACAAATGAAGGAGAATCCTCATTAGAACGTTTTATAGAACAGTTCACACGCATCCTTTCATCTATACTGAATGGGCAGGTGAAGGACTATCCAAATTTCTTGACTGTGCGCGACAAGTCACTAAGGCTGAACCTGCACATAAAGCCCAATGTTCCTTTTTAAATCGCAAATATATATGGTGTAGTTCTCTATTGGAACAGTCCTGTGGCTAGCAATATAGTGCCGTCTCCTCCGATAGTAAATATGTAATTTATGATAAACTGATGCTATTTCTGGTTGAATCTAGATATTATTTTTCTTTCCGAAGCCGGTGTGCTTTTGGAAACGATATCCATAGTGGTTTAATCGTTACAATAGTAGTGGAGGTTTTGTTCAATAGGACGAAGATTGCTGATAACTTATTATAACACAGTGTAAACTGTGTTGTCGAAGTGTTTCGTTAGGAAAAGAATGTGTCTTTCCTGTTTGTGGAGTTCTTTCACATCCATATTATTTTATTAATATGGTGATATTTTGGATTATTGATATTTTATAAACAACAATAATAATAATAAGATAAGATACATACAAAATATGAATATTGAAATGTTAAACGCACTCTAGATTTGGTCTATTATTCTTAGCATTTACCTTTATCCTAAAGGACATTGCTTATAATAATCTCACTCACTCAATCATGAGTATAAGTATAGGAATAAATATAGTTTGTAATGACCATCTATATAATGAAGTTATTCATTGTAATTATTTATGTTAAATACCAAATTATAAAAATTGTTTTAAAAGAATTATAGATTAAAGCAAATTAATTTGTATAAAAACCTGCTTTCCAGTTAATTATTTTTTACACAAATCATATTTTATACATAAAATAAATAAAAACTATACCAAACAAATCACTTTACAAACAATCGCTCCAAGCCTTAACAGATATTAAATATGGGAAGTTGTATTCAAGCAGGACTAATTGATCCAAGAAATGGACGAATCATGATGCCAGGAGCAAGAGGGTTTGGAGGGAGCATGCCAGGATATGCAGGACCGATGACTTATAATTCTCCAATGAGTGCGGGATATTCTTCACCATATGGTAACGATCCTTTAATGGGTGGAATGGGTGGAATGGGAGGCATGGGAGGAATGGGAGGCATGGGAGGCATGGGAGGGATGGGAGGCATGGGTGGAATGGGAGGGATGGGAGGCATGGGAGGGATGGGAAGAATGGGAGGAATGGGAGGCCTGGGTAATTTTGGACCCATGGAAGGAGTTGGGTATGGTCCAATGACAGGAGGACAGTACTATACAAAAGCATAAAATTAACAGAAACCACTACCTGCGACTTTACCAGCTAATAATTAGAATATTCTTGATGATAATAAACCATACCGCGGTCAATGAATTATAACATTTTAAATGCTCATCGGATTGTAATAAAAAAAAGAATATTCGACTAATTTATCTTCCAAATGTATTTTAATTTTATTTGCTTAAATAGTAACATTTGTGAAACCTATCTCCATATAATTGTTAGAGATGATTATACCAAGTTATCAAATTCACTGTTGGATATTGTTTATAATTATATTTTAAATTATGGTGAGTGTTTCATGGTCATAAGTAGAATATAATGTATATAAGTTTAAATATAACAATACAGAATCAAAATATCAACATATATGCGAAGATCTCTTAGGTTTCTGGCATAAAGTGCCAAAGCATCCTTTAAAAGTATTATATATTCCGGTTGAATCAACAACAACCATAGCAATAATTGCTTATGTTCTTTTGTAGTTCGCACTTCAAACCTGGTGGCTTTACCTTTTCTGACCTACGCACTTTATCATCAAAATATATATTCTTGTTTTTGGCCATTCTCTGATTCACAACAATTAATCCCCAATAAGTTAAAAAACCGCATCTCCAGCTTACAGTATCCCGCCAATGATCCCAACGAAGACACCGTATGTTTCCACCAATTAACCAGCATTGACGGATACGTCGCTGCCCTCTTCGACGGACATTCAGGACAATAGATCGTATAAATAAAAAAATATACTTTATATCTTTTTATTAATGTTCACCTCAATATAAGGCAGCATATCTTAAGGACAATATCGGTACTGATCTGGACAAGATCTTAAAAGAAAATAAAGGCATATACCCATAAAATGATTAATTAATCAGACGATCTCTTAGTCAGGTCCTTTCAGAAACCGAAGGACACTTCTAAAAATTGTTGTCTGCAGAATCCAAAGATAAACAGTCCTCAAAATCCAAAATGGGATCGACTGCCCTAATAGTGCTTATAACTAATAATCAAGTTTACACTACCAATCTTGGCGATAGTGAGGCCCACCTAGTTGAAAAGCCCTAATAAGATTAGGTTGTGGTAACCTGTCTCAACAAAGTCCATTCTGCCAACACACAATCCGAGCGGGACAGACTCAAATAATTATTTCCCAAAGATGAAGAAGTCGTGAAGTGTTTGAAAAGGGAAAAACTCAAATAGCAATGTTTCGTGAAGGGCGTGCTCCAACCCACGAGGACCATTGGAGACTTTTTCTTGAAACGATCGGAGTTCAGACCCGAAAGTTTCAAAGCTTTCACTCAACCTTATGTGTCCAGCGAGCCTGAAATCACTGTCAAATAGCTCACTCCCGATGCAAAATTAATCATTATGGGATCAGATGGTAAAATAAACAAAATTTAAACTATATGCATATATATTTTTGACTATTTAGGGTTGTGGAATGAAATTGGAAGGGAGAATATCGTAAGTGTAATTTCCAGTCCTTAGAAAGGGGTCGAAGTGGTCGACCAAGTCTTCCAGGAAGCAATGTATAATATAATTCGAGACACAAAAAAGTCAGATCAGGAAATTAAAGGGATCCCCGTCGGAGCGCGTCGTAAGATCCATGATGACATTTCTATTGTTGTTATCGACTTAAAGTCCCAACTAGCTTGAAATTCCAAAAAACATTCTATATTTCCACTACGGAATTTCTACATTTTATTTAAATATTTGTATTGGCATGTACATGCTTTAATTTTAATTGTATTTTATTCAGCTTCAATCTTAGTGTTGTGTTATTTGCCACCTAGTCCAACATTTAGCTTTAATGATTCTAATCTTGCTAACTATTATATTTTAATTTGACTACTTTTTCTTAAGCTGAGAAAACAATTAAATATGTATGTGAAGATAAACAAAAAAAATAACTTGTTAATTCTATTTTTTTACTAGTTATTCTCTATGCAATGCTGTTAATATTAAAAAATATACACAATCACAGTTTGGGTTTCGGAGTATTCCAAGTGGGATCGACTTTTGTCAGCTCATTGATGTAGGTCTGCATGGCTTGTTATTTGGTCATGTTTCCGAGTTTTTTCCAGGCGTCCCATTTGTATCTGTCGACCACTTTCAATTTGCTTGGCTGCTTGGTTCTGTTCACTCCTTCGGTGATCTGCTTGAATAAAGCATAGAATTTAAGTTTTCCCTGATTATCAAGTTTTGACTCTATAAACAAACATGATAATGTTAAAATAGATGAGAGATTTGTTAAATGGAATACAGTCTGGCGATTGGGTTTTAATATGGTTGAGTGCCAATTTATATCGTTCTTCGAGAGTTTGTTTTTCCATTTTTTGCAGGTTTATATAAATTTTTATATAAATTAAATTAACTATAGTTTAGATTCAACATCAAAGCGAATGACAGCAGGAGATAAATAAATAAATTTGAATAGAAGTTATTTTTTTTTAAACCAAAATTAAACTTGAATTCATATTTGATGAGATTCTCCAGATATAGGGTTTAGTGTAAACTCTAACAATTAAATAGTTTTATTTAAAAAAATATTATTCCACAAAAAAATATCTCTAAAGCTCAAAATATATTGAATCTAGATGAGCAAGAGTCTATCACAGAGAGAATAGGAAATGCGAGCCCGAAACGCCCAGCTCGAAGCCAGGAAAAATTAACTCGAAGAAGAACTTAATAAAATAAACATCAACGAACTCGATTATCAAGTCAATCTAAATTAAGGCCCTGATCAACAGCTTCCATAGTAACCTGCCGATGGCAAGAAAGACATCATAGCAGAAATCGAAGCAGTCAACCGCATACAGGCAGAACGCAGCCAGAACAGAATCAGGGAGCTCAAAGAATGCAACGCGCAGAACATTAAAAGAATTGCCGAGCAGAAGCAGAAGATTACCGCTCTCGAAAACAATATCAACCAGGCGGAAGGAGTGCTTGAACTCAAGGACGAAGCTGTCAAGGAGTTGATGAACAAAGGGAAGAAGATCTCCGAGGAATCCAAAAAATGGATAGGGGAGATCGCTAAGCTTACTGAGAAATGTGATGAGTTAAGATAAAAAGTAGGACTTCTCAATCGAGAAGAAGAATCCCTGAAGACGAAGTTGACCACTTTGGATAAGGTATGCATACAAATGAATTATATACTATTTAAAAAAAGTATCAACTAAATTTGAATCTAGAATCTTAAAATCTCTGACGGCTAACGTAAACAACTCGATACAGAATCCAACACTCTGACAACCAAGACATCAGCAGCAACTTAATAAATCCAGCGACTCAAAGAGCAAGCCAGAGAAAACGTGCAGCAAGGCAACATGGAGCAGGATGCTCTCAAAAAACAACTAGATAAGCAGAAGATAAACCAGAAGAGGCTGGAGAGGCAAAAAGCCGAACTCATCAAGGCATTTAGGAAACTGACCAACTACATCTCGCTGATCAGAAAACAAAATGTCCATATCCAGACAGCGAGGAATTTGAATTTTAGCCAATAAGAGTTTTTGCAGGCAGTTGATAAAACTGATCGTATGCAATCATGAATATTTACATATATGATAAAAAAACATCAAAATATTATTTTGATATTATTTTTTCTATAAGATTCATTTGGAACATAAGAAAGGTTTATAAAAAAGAAAAGGAAAATAGAGTATTTTTGTTTTTTGAATGTAAGGAAATACCTTTGAAAGCGAACTTGCCAAATAGAAATTCGTGTTATCTTCTGCAGACCTACTGTACACTGCTGCTACCAATATGTTGGTATTATAAACACACATCCATGATTAACTAAACCCACAATAATAATAATACATCGATAGAATGTTAGAACAACCCTTCATAAAATGTTCAAAACCAAATAAAACCTGCGGTATCTTCCCTTCGAAAAAGTGACCCGCCTTATAGTTACGCTGAGTCTTCGAAGCAACAGATATAGTGCTCAAGGAAAAGATGCTGCCCGTATTGTGTCCAAGTTGTATGCTGAAGATCCCGGCTCCAAGTAATCAAAGAGATTCCCATTTCTTTATTGAATTATTTCGAGATACAATTTAAAATGTATAACTTTAATTTGCTTTGTGTATTTTTTTAATGTAGAATATGGACACGACTTCTTTACCGTATTAATGAAGCTTCTCGTAAAATTGACATGACAACGGATTACTACATTGGCGAGAGCATGCTCAGCACCCAAAGAGCGTTAAGTAACTTCGTGGAGGAAATATCCCTCGAAAACTAGGAATTTGTCTATACGTTGCTACGGGGATTAGGAGTCTCGGGGGTCATTGCAGAAGATTTGATGTAACTCTTCGGAAAATCTAATGCGCTTTCCTACGATAGGTTAAACACTGCCCCTGATAGCATAGACCAGAGAGCTGAAAATGTCAAAAACAACATTACCTTCCTTAATGGAGTCCAACAGGTTGAGAAGAACGTTGTAGTAGTTTGCGACCCTCAGCCTGATTTTGTTGATCGCTTCAATTACGACATCTTCAACTACGAGGCTCCGATTGCCGCCAACATGACTGTCCTGTTTCGGAACTGGATGGAACGAAATGAGAGAATTCAGGCTACAATTACAGCATACCAGGATAATTACCGAGAGTATATGTATTCGCAATCAAAATCAGCGAGAAAAAACAACGCCATTAAGAGGGACTAACAAAGGAAACTCACAAATCGGAAAAGCAGACTAAAATAGCTTCGACAGTCACGGAAGTTCAGCGGACAACTTCAGAAGGTTGACCTAGCTCATTTAGAATAGGAGCTTGAAACTAAAAAATAAACAAAAAATCTGAAGGTTATTACGCGAGACATCTTGCACCAAGATTTAGAATTTGTGGTTAACGAGTTTGATGCCTCGGCCATCTCATAAACCTAATAAAAATAATAATAGTTGCAGCAGTAATAGAAATAGGAGTAAGAAGAGCTCCCTTGTAAAAACATCGACTTAACAATTAAGCATCTCAGAAAAAGATCGACGATAGAATAACGCGAGCCATAAAATAGAAATCTAATATCTATTGAGCTACCCCAACAACTTTAACAGCGACCTGAGAGTCTCAGCCCGGCAGAAATGGATAATGATGGTCACACCACTAATAAAAGCAGGGGATCGAGCACTAAGTTCGTCAGGAAAGGAACCATGGCTAGTGGGCGACACTCTGCTTCAGTCCGGATGAAAAGTCCCCAGCCTCATCAGCCTCATCGAGATGACCACCGCTTGCTTTCAGAAACAGGAGGGTGTTTGGCCGTCCACAATCTAAACATCATTGCGGAAAATGGAATAGCTCGGTTCGAAGACAATATGAAAAAATAGTTGGCTGCTAAAAATCCAGGGAAGATCAAAACGTTCAGGGAGTTGCGCAAGACCTATATTAATGGGAGTTCTCGTGCCGAATGCATATATACCCAAAATTGTTTGAAGGCTCGGGAAAAGGAAAACAAATTCATCTTCCTGGGGATTAAGGACAAAATCAATCTGCATATACTAGTCGGGAAGAACAGTGATAATGCTGGCAACCTCACGAGAAGGCTCATGAATTTCTAAGAGTTTACACGATTCAAAATTAAGCAGAACATCGTAGGGTAAGGAATTAATACTCGAAATACCTGATGTATCCGATAAAAATGCGTTTATTGTTTCAATATATCTTTAAATGTAAGTCATAAGCAATAAGAGTTATGATAAAATCCTAAGGTTTAGAGTCTAGTTTTGGATTATTAAAAAATTAAAAGATAATTTTAGAACAAACAAAGTTTATGAAAAATAAATAAATAAACTAAACACATTTGAGACAAATATAATTTTTAGCTGTTTATAAAAACATAGTTATATTTTTAGTTTTTAAAGTTCGAACAAGTTTTTAGTGCTACCATACTTTTTATAGATTTTTTTGAATCTAACCCGTATATGGAAGAAAAAGACAAATAAAATTTAACTAATTCCTAAACATTTTGAACTTAAAATTATATTTCTTTCAAAAATATATTCCATTACTTTCCAAAAATATTGCATAGCCACCAGAGACAAAAACAAAAAGCAGGAAATCAAAAAAAATATTTTTGAAGAAATCGTATATATCCATCCACCAAATGGGCGAAACATGCTCGACTTGCCAGGTCAACCCAAAGGGACAGGAAATCCGAAGCCAAGCCAGGGGACATTAGTTAGTTGAACCTAAATCGTAAGATGGTCTGTCATGTACTATTAAGCAAAACTCGCAGTAAACATAATAAAATAGCAGCCAAAAGGAAATCGATCCAATTAATCATTTTCTGAATGTTAATAATTGTGAATAGCCCGAGTAGTAGTAAAAGATAGAATGTTTCGTCGAAAGCAAGAAACTGCCAAAAAAAATATCACACTAATTCATTCCAACTTCGTTTTCGAAAAGTATTTTTTGATTTCTGGAAAATTTATCAAAAGAAGAATTCTTCCAAATAATATTCATCAATCAATCAATTTTAATCTATCTCTTTTTTTTTAGATTCAATATCCAAGGTAGATGGCTAAAATAAATCGTAAAAATCGGATTCATTGCTCTCTAATCGGTCTCATTCAACACTAAAATAAGATATTGTAGCATTAGTAGAAGTTTAAGAGTGTGAAAAAATGACAACACTCCTAAGATCAATTACCAAATAAAAAATCAAATACTTGCATAAATTCGAGTATAATCGTCCGGAGTACGAAGTCTCCGATGCAATATGGAGAGCGGCTGTTAAATTATAAAATGACTTATTTTATTAGGGTCAATGGAAGGATGGAAAAAAAGAAGGACGTGGAAAACAATTATGGAAAGATGGTTCTTATTATGAAGGGTACTGGAAGAATGATATGGCTTCAGGAATTGGCAGACTTCTCCATGCAAACGGAGATGTTTATGAGGGATAGTGGCTCGCGGATAGAGCAGAAGGTTACGGAGTATACACGCGTACAACTGGATGGATCTACAGGGGTTATTGGAAAAATGATTTGCAATAAGGCTAAGGATAATAAATCTGTGTCGATCATTCTGTTTATAAAGGATCCTACCAAAAAGGTAGAAGGCATGGAAAAGGATGGTTTAAATGGCCTGACGGAAGTATTTATGAAGGATAGTTTTAGAACAATTATCTCAATGGTGTTGGAAGAATGTAATGGAGAAATGGGCAAACATTCTAAGGAGATGTAAGCAAAAAAACATAAATCATAAAATATTCTACCAATAAAACCATTAAAAAACAAGAAATTGTTTTATGAGATTTAGTATACATACATTCCTGTAGTGGGTTAAGAATAAGATGGAAGGAAAAGGGCAATTCACCTGGCCAGACGGCAGGCAGTACGATGGCGAGTACATAGAAGACCGGAAGAGCGGGATTGGCATATTCTCATGGCCCGATGGCCGCTTATATGTTGGGGAATGGGCTCGTGGCAAGCAACATGGCAACGGAGAATACAGAAGTAAAAAAGGGACTGTGATAATTGGCACCTGGGATTCAGGTATTCGAGCGGATTGTCATTGCTAGAAATTGAAGAAGTTGGGGCAATCTTTGAAAAAAGATTAGCGATTTGCTAGCAATAAAACTTTTGTATGATATTTTATGTCGATATTTATTCATTTCTTGGGCTGATATTTATTTCGCTCACTAAATTAATGTCTTTAATTTGTTTTTCATTAGTATAGTTTATCCCAATATTTATTAACATGTAAATATATCTATATATATACGTAGAATGTGTTGCTATTTACTTAATTAAAACATCTATTAATACAATACACTATATTATATAATAATAAAGATGAATCGCATACATAAAAAACATAAATTATAGTTTACTATTAAAAAAAAAAACTATATTTTAACGACCATCAAAAATCAAATCAAATTAAATTTTCCTAGTAAAATATATCAATATATACTCACATTATTGATTATCACTATATCTAGATAAAAAAAGAAAAACGACCCAAGGTTTTTTATTTTTAATTATTGATTTAGCAAATAAAATAATCCGAAACAAAAATTCCATTAAGATGCTGCCTAAAAAGATTATAGAACACTACTCCTTCAACCTCGGTGACAAAATCGGCAAAGGTTTTAGTTCAGTTGTTTATAAAGGAAAGGATGACCACAACAGTAAATAATATTCTTGGATGGGCCATCAATTAAATATTACAATTATTATATTATAGATAACGACGTGGCCATTAAGGTAATCGAAATGAAGATGTTAGAGTCCGACGACATCTATAAAACGTTGCTCAAATGCTAAATCGACGTGCTCAAAGGATTAGCAGGCCAGTCTAATATTCTCCACCTTTTCGATACCTACAGCACCGCCAATAACACGTATCTGATGACCTAGTTTTGCGACACCGACCTTGCCAAGTTGATCAAAGAGAAGAAAAAATTCTCACTTTCGGAAGCGGTGCAAGTGGTCGAACAAGTGCTTTCGGGATATTTAGAGGTAAATAAGTTCGGGTACGTTCATCGAGACCTCAAACCTGCCAATATATTCGTGAAAGGTGGAAAGTATAAGATTGCTGACTTCGGATTCTCACTTCCCCTGAGCGAACTTGGTTCACACCAGAACTATAACGTGGGATCTCCAGTATACATGCCTCCAGAAGCTCTGAAAAATAATGTTTATAATTTCTCTACAGATTTATGGGCTATTGGAATCATACTATATGAGTTACTCAAAGGATATACTCCTTGGCGTGCCAGGTCTGAGCAGACTTTATATCAGAAGATGATTGTCGAGCCCATTTAGCACCATTTAAATGATTTACCAGAAGAAGTCAGGGAGTTCTTGTCCAAAGTACTCAGATTGGATGTCAAGGAGCGACCGTCTCCTGAGGAGGCGAGGCATTGGCTGTCATACTTTAGAAATCTCCAGACTAGACTTGAATAGACCCAACCAAACCGACAGACTTACACCTCAGCTAACCAGCCACTTGCCCTCCGATAACTCAACTTGAATATCCCACAAAACGTAATGAGGGAAGTTGCACCTAGCCCAAACAGAGAAACAAGCATGAAGCCTTCCGCACCACGAGTCATGACTGTCACTCCCAAAGCAACAAGAGATGTCGTATTCAATTACTCAGATAACCAAAATCAAAACCCTATAGCCACCCAAACAACTATAAACAATAATAATATCAACAACCACCACCTTAATCATAATATTAATTTGGCAAACAACACTCAAACAACTAATAATGCAGTCTCGACAGTGAGTATTAAGATCAAGAGTTTGGTAAATTATTGTAAGTTCATCTATAGAATTTTACGGTTAGTCAGCAGTCCTCTAAAATATGCCTTCCCAACTGCGAAAACGATCGAGAGTGTATTGTCTAATTCTCTCAACACTAAAAGTCGAAAGCTGTGGGAACAATTCGACCAACCAACCACTAATTGCCTTAAAATATAGGGATGGGAGTCATTTGTAAATACTCAAGAATTTCAGATTCTGAGGGAAAAGATCAATAAAAACATGAAGAAATACGGAATGTTGTATCCAGCAAATGAGTCCTGGGTTTATAATGGAGAGACTACCCTCCAAAAAGGAATCCATGAATTGATGGAGTACCTCGTCAACCCTTTGAATTTTGATGAGAAGAGCGTGCTTTTGGGAGATTATTTGACAACTCTGTATCAGCTGTTCGATTTGGATAGAAAGTATGATGCGAATAAATTCTCAAGTTTGTCGAAGATTGACTTAATAGTCGATGCGAATCCCTATTCCGCTACCCCCGACCATCTAGCGAGACTGAAAACAAAAATAGCTGTCATTGGTCTTTGAAAGGCTTATGTGTTGTTGATAAAGAAGTGTTACTTTATATTTGAGGGTATCAATACATTATTTATTATTTTATTTGATCACAATTTTACATTATTTTAACAATATATATAGATATAAATACATATAGATAGATATACAGATATATAAATAAATTACACGTGTATTTTTTAAAAGAAGATATTTTATGGTTTAAAATAATAATAATAACAAAATTACAAATATCATTAAAAAAGAACTCAAGGTTCAATGCTGTTAAAACATCATAACAAATACGGGGTCGTATGTTGGTCCAATTCAAAATCCAACAGCCATCTCCTTGCCTGTGCTGGCAGTCACCCTAATAACTCTTCCACTTACGATTTAGAGATACTATCCCTGGATGTGGTGTAGAAATCGAAAGTGCTTCCCGTTATCGGCTCCACGAACTATCCAAAAGCCTTCAGAAGCATAGCTTGGGATAACTACGGATAAAAATAAGGTAAACCTATTTCACAATATATTTATTTTATCATATCCTTTGTTTGTTTTTCCCTTTTTTAATTTATAGGTACATATCCTTATGGATTGATTTTCGGTGGAATGGAGGATGGAGGAATCACACTTTGGAACCCGTCCGAAATGATCAAAGCTTCTAAGTCTGAAGATAATTTCACGGAATCGCAGAAAGGCTTGGTTTTTGAAGATTAGTCCGTGATCGATGAGTTCCCCGTCATGTGCGCCGAATGGAATGGACTTCTCCCAAACCTGCTCGGATACGGAGGCACAGAAGTCGTTATCATCGACATAGGAAAGGGTTTTGACAACATCTATGCAAAACCAGGAGAGAAGAACCCCCACATCGGCTCCTATGTCACGGGCGTCGCATGGAACAAGGAAGTGTCTTACATTTTGGCCTCTGCAAGTGAGAATGGACAAATCGCATTATGGGATATCAAAACCAACAACTCTATCTTCCAATTCAAAGACTCCTCAATGTCAACTTCAGGCAACAGGAAGGTATCGATTTCTTGGAGCAAGAGCTTCTCCACTCAGATTGCAGTTACTTTGGATGATGAGAATAAGAATGAGCTGCAGATCTGGGATCTCAGGAATCAGAAGGGGCCCATCGTAGTCATTGACAAAGGACACTCCCGAGGAATCAACAGCATGGATTGGTGCGACAGCGACCCCGAACTAATTTTGACTTCAGGTCGGGACAATAAACTGATCTGTTGGAACTATGTCAGAGACCAACAAATCGTGAGCGAGACACAGCTGAACTAGCCCATCCTGGACTTGAAATGGAGTAAGAAACTGCCATCAATATACTCCGTGACCACCCAGTCCAAAATCAACATCTATTCCATGAATGAAAATAATCTGTATTCCTATGTTCCGAAATGGTATAAGGTTCCTGTTGGGACCACTTTTGGTCCGAACAACAGTATCCTTTCCTATAATCAGAACGAAGGCTCGATCTTAACTGAGTACAGTTTGGAGAACAAGAATGCAGCATTGCAGCCAATTTTGAAGAAAACTCTTGACCTCACAAATCTGAAGGACCAACCTTCCCACAACCATTATGCAACTGAAAAGGCTAATAAAGCTGAGCCAGCTGATCAAAAGGAGTTGTGGAGTCTACTCAGTCTCATCTCTTCCAAGGAGTACCAGAGTTCTGAAATTTATAATTTTCTGGGATTGGATAAATAAAAAACAATCAAGGAAGTTGAGAAATACACTGGCAAAAAACATTCTGAAGAGACCGTCACCAACCAAAAGACTGGCTCCACAAAGCCGACCACTGCATTCACAATGATGAAAGGTGATGACGCTATTAATTTCTTTGAATCGATCGCCCAAAACAACAATGCAGTCTCGAAAAGAAATGAGGCAAAGATTTTGGAAGAAGGAGTAATGGAGGATAAAAATATCAGATATGACTTTGTGCAGAAAAATTTCAACTGGGATGTGGGAGTTGAGAGGATGGTCAAACAAAATCTGTTGATTGGCAACTACAATGGGGCGATTGATGCAGCCCTCAAATGCGGAAGAAGTGCGGAAGCATTAGTGATTGCCTACAGTCAAGGACAAGAAGTCTTCAAGAACACACTCAAGATATTCTTCACCGAAACCACGGATTCCTTCATCACTAATGTGCTGAGACATATAGCCGATAAATAACTGGAGGACCTCGTCAAGAAGTACCAACTTTCTCAATGGAAAGAGTGCGTCGCAC